>LJZU01000304.1:772-74398 GCA_001513805.1 Davidsoniella virescens | reverse complement strand
GGGGGTTTACAGCTCTTTGGCAGTCTGGACCTGCTGCTGTGGATGCAACGGCATGGTAGATACGCTGCTAGGCAGACTGCGCTCGCTGATGTTGGTCATGCCGTAGACCTCGGGGGTCTTTGTCTTGCCGTTGCCCTTGAGGTTGGACATGGCGTTACCAAAGGACGAACGGCGCTTGTTGTCACGGGGGCCGTAGGCAGTGGCAGCCGAACCAATGGTGACGACGTGGCTATCGGGGTCGGTGCGGTTGTAACCGCCACTGTTGTTGCCAGTGGAAACGACCTGGCGAAGGAGGACTCTCATGACGGGGATAGAAGCGGCCATGATAGTGACGGCAGTCTCAGCAACACCCCAGATAACCAAGTGAGAGCCAGTGAAGTTGAAGTCGGCCGAGGCCAGAAGAGGCACGTAGGAGGCTTTGATGAAGGCAGAGGCAGCGGCACTGTGTAGGTAATCTTGGTTAGTGATTGCTCTGGTAATATATGTGATATGATGTTGGAAACTTACAACACACCCATGCTCATGGCAACGGCCACACCAAGCTTTTCAGTCATCTTCATCTGCAGACCCATGACGATCCTCCATGGCAGGAAAGCCAGAGTCAAATCCATCATGCCTGAGTAGCATGAAGTAGCGATGAAGAACTTGACGATGATCTGCGAGTCCCAGCAGGTACCGACGGTAAGAGGCTTCCAGGCCTTCTCCAGAGGGTGGCAGGGAATCCAGAAGAACAGAGCAGCCAGCATGCAGACAATGTTGACACTGATGATGATGTACCAGATGGCGTACTTCATCCAGGGCTCACCAAGGCGGTACAGAGTCAGGGCGAAGCTAGTCTTGGACCAGGCCTGGCTAGTGATGGCAAAGGTAACGGACATGATGCCGGAAAGCGACAGAGTGTTGGCTTCGGAAGCATCGACGGCCCATGAGTGACGACCGTAGCCGTGGGCAATAGCAATAGTGGTGAGAATGATGGTTCCCAGCATAGTAACCTATACAAAAAAGGAGAGGCATGATCAGCAAGTGATATCAACGATAGCAGACAACGAAAAGTGCTTACCCAGGCAGCAATGAGAATCCAATCGTCCCAGTAGAGACCGCGGTGCTTGACAAATTTACAGTAGACACGCAGAATCAGGAATATCAACGAGATGGCGCCGAGAACCCACACAGAGGAACGAGTTCCAGGACCGCTGTTTTCGTAGTAGCCAGGCGTGCTAGTGTTAGTGATGAGGATAGGCACACCGTCGACATCACCGGCTCCGGCAGCGCCAGTAACGCCTCGAGAGTATATGGGGTGCGACCTGGCAACGTAGTAGGCCGACATGCTGGGCGGTTATCGACGAATTGTGGTTGATATGGGTCAGTTAGTTGGGTCCAAGGCGGGGCTAAGCTACAATATAAGATGGATAGCGCCGCACAGTTGGGAGAAGGACCAGTGAGAAGCTGTCGATCTATCTCGAATGGATATCGTCAAAGTAAGGAAAGGAAAGTGAGCAAAGGAAGTAAAGACAGTGTCTTTTTCAATATTGCTCTTGACTTATACGGTCCAAGTAAAGAAGAGAAAAAGAAATGAAGATAGTCTGATAAAACAGCAACAATAACAAAAACACACAGCAGACGGAAATGAATGAAATCGAAGAGGAAGAAACGTTCCGAAAAGAGGCGCCAACTGAGGATTAATAAGTAGCTGTAGAGAGATTCGAGAGATCTTAAGAGAAAAATAGCCAAGCCGTAGTTGGATGGACGGACCCCCGGCTTAAGAAGAGCGTCTCAAGAAACAAGAGCAGAGTAAAAGAAAATAAGTATATTAATTCACTGACGCACGAGCGAAACAGATTGAGAAAATAACCCACGGGCCTTTTTTCTTTTTCTTTTCTTTTTTTTTAATAATTATTTCATGCTTGACTAGTTTGCTGTCAAGGCCCTCGTTACGAATTCAAGCACTCGAAAGGTTACAACAAATAGAAAAAGAAAAAAAGAGAAAAAAAGTATAAAAAAAAAAGAGGACAAAATACTAGAGTACTTGACAGGATGAAATATTTTAAGAGAACGAAAAATCACGATATTGCCTAGAGAGTGAATAGTTTGTTAAAGATTAGCGGATGCCGTTTCAATACGCTACGAGACACGATATGAAACTGCCAAAAAAGGTGGCTTCACAACGGGAAAAAGACGATAAAGATACAGGATAATATCTGTCGATACTGCATCTGTGGGCAATTGCCAGAAAAAATAGAAGCTGATCTTTATGTGGGATAGGAATGCAACTCGGAAGATGGAGCCGACGGAGAGTATTTGATTCAACGCTATTTTGCTGCAAGAGAAAGCAATATGAGTAAGAACAGGAGAAGGAGAAGAAGGAAGTATATTCTGAAAATAGAGTAAGTATGCTTAGCTAAGGCTCAGCAGATACGCTGACGGCGGCTATCATTAACTGTTTTTCTTTTTTTTTTTCCCCATCTTTTCGCGTCTGTACTTTTATCTCTTTCCGGACCCCCCTTGTCTTGTTCTTTGCCTTTTGGCTTATACTACATGTATAGATACGTTCGTCTCTCTACTCGCCTCTCTTAATCTTTTCTCTCCGGGGATCAATGACTGACTGGTGTAAGTGACCGTATCCTGCCCTTCTGTTAGCCTAGGCTATCCTCTAAAGCTCATAGCTCATACACAATGAGTAAGCCTATCTCGGCAAAACCCACTAACATGGTGTACAATCAACTATCCATATTCCGTATACATACTGAACTGGACTATAGAGTAGCAGTGCTCAGACGCCTGTTTGCTATCCACTATGTACCTGCTCCCTTATATATCACAACTACACAGATATGTACATACATATCACTTTAGCGTACGATCTAGGGACTGCGCAGCTTAGTGCACTCAGCGACAATGGCGCGCTTGCCTGGCGACCGAGCCAAAAGGTCAGTGTTGGAAACGCTGGTGCTGTTCTTGTCTTGGCTAAGCTTAGCGCAGGGCTCAGAAAAACGAAGCTTAGAAAGTTAGTCTTGTCTAGAGTGACCTCTTCTTTTTCTGCTTCATAATTAGAAAGAGGGCAAAATCCAGGGATTCAACCACAACGTGTAGCAGATCGAGCTGGTGGTGTGGAGGCTGAATGGCATTGTAGTATCTTACTTGGTCTAGGTTGCTGATGTCTGACTGACAGGACAGAGAGACAAGAAGACCACGAAAAGAGAGGGAGGGCAGGACGTCCCGCCGCGGAATACAGGCTTGCGATTGCAATTTCAGATTCATTCTGGCATGGACGTGCGCTCTTAAGTTATCTGATAGAGGCCATGAGAGACAGTTGCTAACTATCATAACATGATATCTTAGCTCTCGGAATGTTCCATCTACTGAGACCTTCAAATCAGAGTCTGGTTACTCGGTCTAACCAGGTCCGGCCCTGAATCTGGCTGATACCACAACGGTGGCTACCATCTATCTGGATCTCATTCTTGGAGGCTTCTAGCCATATCTTCCAGTGCTACTATCTGTATGCTACATACTAACAAGTTGCTATGTATCTGGGTCAACTGTTAGCCCTAAGTAGTATTTTGGACTTCGCTTTTTTATCTTATCACACCGAGCCAACTTGAACAGATACCGCTCTGACCTCTTATTCCGCAACGTTCAGGCCTTATTCTAGTCCTGACCCTATCCTAGCCTTGTCCTAGTCTTTGAGGATCGAGCCAGCTTCCCCCAAAGTTGTAGTATGAGATCCTTTATCACCACCCTAGCGTCAGAGAACAGCCCCCCACAAGCCAGATATTTACCTTTCTACTATGCTATACAGTTACTCTAAGGGCAAAAAGAGAAACAAGAAAAAAAAAATTGACTGATCGGATCAAATGTCGCTAGTTGCAGGGCTCAGACGTAAGTTCCGCTAGTGGCTTACTGTTATGTATGTACAGATATGTATCACTTGTATACAGCTAAACTATTTGGAGATTTGCGCGGCAGATTCGGTCAGAGGTTAGCCACACCATTAGCTATTGGAAACATGAAGATACTTTCCGTTTCTTGATGCGCTTCATACTATCAACCTGATCCGAATATTTGCCCACGATCTACCTAGAGGGATCGTCCGACAAGTCAGTATCGTCATATCTCTAGGGCGTCAGAAGAAGACGATGATAAGTATTGCTTGATTTAACCCTCTTTCCTTAGACTCTGACTGACTTTATGTACATCGCTATGATCTTGTCTCGCGATGCCGCCCTAGAATAATTATAACATAAGAAGAATAGAAAAAAAGAGAGTCTTCTCGACTAATCAAGCATCGACAAAGCGGTTTCACTGCCGATGGAGGCAACAGCTCGAGAGGCCAACTGTTATTTTTTATTATCATTATTAATCTGTATTTATGATGGCGGCCCGGTCAGCTCTCTGAATATTGATAATGCTTTAATTATGCGGCTTCTCTCGAAGCCAGAAGAGAACAAACAAGAAGTGTACGTACAACAATCTTTTGACATCACCTATCATCTCATTAGGATTTAATAGTCTTGTAGTCTCATCAATATCCCAGTCCCTTCTCATTGCTTTTGTACATATACTACACAATACAATAGTAACAACAGCTATCTTAATGCTCTCGTTCCTTATGGTTCGTTCACTGGAGCCTACATATGACTATCAGGTTCCTCCTGTAAGGTATTGCAGAATACTTCCGAGTTTGGGTTGAGGTACCGAAAGACTGGGGATAACTAGTCTGGGATTGCAATACTAAAACATGTTCAACAGACTAGGTTTTGTTTTGGAGTATTAGTCGAGCTAGGAAACCCCCATGCTCAATATATGTAGTTCGTTATCGAGTCAGCTAAATATTTCATCAAATAATAACTACATAGTGAAGTTACATACGGATACATATATATGCGCAGCCCTTGAGGAAATCTTGTCTTACAGCTCAGGCTGCATACACTGCATGTCAAGTGCCAAACTATAAGTGACATAACCTCAATTAAATCTAAGGGCTAGACCCCTATAATCTTCATGCTTTATTCTTATACATTGTTGTACAATTTGACCCAAATATAATGTGTGTTCCTGTTTGCCCTCCACTCCTACAACTTAATTCGGAGGCTTGGTTCACAGCTATCTTATCTAGCTAAAGGAATGGGCTGGAACCAGAGTTTGGATTCATTATGGGTTGTTCGGAGTGATGAAAATATCGCTTAGGTACGCTTAGTCACTGATGTTTCCGATGTCAAAAACCAAGTCGTTCCACTGAAACCCGCTGTCTTTCTTTTTTTGTCCGCAAAAAAAGAAAAGAACAGATAGATTCACATGGGCAATCTGTTATTCAAGATACATTTTATTTTTCCTTTTCAATTAAGCACCATGTCCTCAAAGCAAAAGAAAAACCAAACAATTGTAATATTCCTTTTTTAGTTTCTCACATTCTAGAGAATAAAAGAAAGGAAAAGAAAAAAAAAAATTATCATGCAATGTAACCTAGCCCTGACATTCAGAAACCAATCTTTCAGGTACATAAACGGTGATTATTGGCCTTGGAAGCAAATCTTCCATATGATAGACTTATAAGTCCCCCACTTCCCAACGTCTTATGGCCTCGTTTAGAATAAAATTTATATAAAAACCCCACCACCAAGAAGATTACAATTCCAAGATGAATCCGTATCTATAGATGTTACAAGTGCCAGGTTACTACTAACTACTTTCTGCCTTTGAATCTAACCCAGATCCATGCCTCAATGTCGATCTAGCCTTAACGGTGCAATTAGCACGAATTTCGAATCGTTTTCAAGGCCCCTTCTCTACGTATATGTACACATCTAACTCTTCGTCCAACTAGTGTTATCCAACTTTCTTCTTCCTTGTTCTTTCTTTGGACTCGGACGTTAACACACAGCATCTCATTCCTAAACAAGACTAGATTCAGACCGGACAAGCTAAAGAAATTGCCTCCCGGTGCCCTTAGTCCGTAACCCTATAGATAGATACAATAGGGTCTGGCCCTATGCTGCCACTAGTTAGCCCTATTGGGAAGTACTCACCCGTCGAGCGTAACACCACATCATTTTAGTTTCTAATGCTGCTTAGTTTTAGTTATATCCGGTATGTATATGCAAGACGAAGATTAGTGTAGAAATGTTCTATTTAGATGTGAAGAACCGACTTTTAAAATAATGATAAAAAAAACCGTTGGAACAGGGAAGAATAGATGACCGAGAAAAGAAGTCTACAGTCCTTCTCTTTCCCCTTTCCCCTTTCCCCCTTCTTTGTATCCTCATAACATTTCGTACAAGCGACTAACATATAGTCTCGTAGAGGCAGAGACAACATTGAATAAGAGAGGGAACGGTGGCTAGCTAACGCACGTAAGACAACTGTCTGTTCGTTTCACTTCTGCCGCTTACCGGTTGCTAGCGGATAGGATACTGAGTTTGGCCTGATCAAGTCTCATAAAGCTCCGATGTCCGAATCCAGTTATACCGTACTCCTTGCTTTTTTGGAGCTTTGATTCTGTATCTGGCCTCTCCTTCCTTTCTCTGTACATGTATGTCGGTGAGGTTGCTCTCTACGCCCTTCAAGCCTCCTTAAGTGTCTACATTGAAGTCCCTGATGCATGTTTGGCGGATTGTCATGCGCAGATACATACATCTCGTACATACAGATGTAGTAGACAACTGAGGTGTTACCTTGGGGAATGTCACATATTGTCTCTTTTTGTTCTTTTTTGTTCATACCAACTCCTTTGTATATGAGCGTTTTTTCCACTCGTTTGGGTGTCGTTTTTCTCTTTGTTCACATGTCAGTTCCTTCAAGGACATATCTTACGATGTAGTTTTTACTTGACTACCAGCTATGGTATTCCTGCTTGACCTTTGTTCTTGGAGATATATCATGCTCTTTTGAGCCGAGATTGTGTTATCCGGTAGGCATGTACTTGACTGAGAAATGGTCCTCAGGCTAAAGGTAGTATTCATCATGATATGTCTCATTAGCCCGAGGCCAAGTCTAAGCCCATTTTTGAACTGCCATTAGTCGGATCTTGGCTTTAGTATCTATTTTCCGGACTTTTCTCTAGACATAAAGAATCAAAAAGACGCTAGGGTAACTTGAAATCAAGTACTATCTCTGTAGCTCATCAAGCAAGTTGGATCAGATATCTCCATATCATATGAGTGATGTGAGATGTGACACCTGTCATCAGATCATGCACATGGGATAAAGACATTACTTTCTTTTTCAAAGCAGGGTAATGAATGATAAGAGATAACTCCATGTACATAGTTACAATGTAATAGGGGAAGAGATAAAGACATGAGAGGAAAAACCCTCAAATAAAGAATAACACAAAGAAACAAAGAGTTCCCTTGGTAAGTGAAATAATTGATTCGATACCTCTTCCCTTTTTTTTCTTGTGCCCAAAAGAAATTATACGAAAGTGAAAAAAAAAAATTTGAAAATGAAAAAGATGGAATAAAAGACTACGTAATATTACTTGTTTGTAACCTCAGATCAGACAGTCATCAGTGCGTCTTTTTGCTTGGACACATCCAGTGACAGTGACACCCTTTTCACTTATCAGTACTCTCTTATTCACAAGGGGCAACACTCACACCGACCTGTTATATCTGTATACATATTTGTAGAGATGGTTGCAAATTGATTTGTATTATGGTATAGGCATGGTAGAGAATTTAGCTATGAGTTCGGCTTCTATCGTTTATCTTGGAGTGTTGATTTTTTTCTGCGTTGCAAGATTCCTGTTTTTATTATTTTTATTATTTTCTGGTAAAACCCAGCGATCTGGAAACGCTTAATCAATGCAGAAGATTCTCGAGTCAGATTAGTGCCTGATCTTCCAAGTTACAGTGGTAATACATATCTGTATCTTCGCAGTAATGATCTGTTAAGTCGAAACCTAGCCGTTTGACAGTGACAGCTGTATTGGAGTAGAGTATATTTCTTAGCTTCCTCCATCTCAAGCAAGCCGCTTCACGAATCTAAATCCGGAGTCCAAGTTCCGATACCTTTCTTCTCAATAGAATTCTCCCTTTTCCCCCAAAAAGTTGGATCTCGAGCCCTGTTGTCTTTGTAGTAACAAGACATCCCACGCTTTTCGCCCTCAAATTTACTTGTCAAAGCCCTTCTTTCCCCTCTTCCTTGACAATTTTGGGATGATCCAACCCAGATAACATGAAACTACGGTTCAGCTCCGCCTATGTACCATTCAGTATGTAATCTGTATATCACTATGGTATGGTAACAGTGACGGACATCAGGTCGATGCCTCTTTCTGTATTTGCATGTCCTTTCGCTACCTAAAAGATTGTCATATCTGCCTAGATAGTCCAACATGTCTATCAGCGTCACCATTGCCCTTGTCTGATACCGTTCCTGTTGAATTTGTATCCTGGTTCATTCTTCATTTTCCTTGTAACAATAGCACAAATTTATCTGGTAAAAAACTAAAACGTCAAAGTCCTGATCCGGCTACGGAGTTTTAACTAGCCTTGACTTGATAATTCTTTCACGAAACCTTTTCCGTGTCTTGATTGCTTGGCTATGCCATTATAATACTGCTAGCTTTTGTTACTAGTGCTGTTACCATTTGCTATCGCTTTTAGTCTCATCGTCGTAGCCATCGTAAATCGATCATCTGTGCAAATCTATTGCCGTGTCCTGTTTAATCATGGCTCTCAGACGCAAACTACTTCCTCTCTTCCCTTTGTAATATCCTGTGCGAGGATCCCGTATCCACAATCTCAGTCTAGGCACAATTTGGGCATATTGTAGGCACAATATGATCCTCTCCCCAACTTCCCGTACAATAAAGCAAGGCTAGCTTGTGATCTCCCTCTTTTTTTTCTCTTATTTTTCCTTTTTTTTTTCTACTACTAGTGGCTTCTATCAGACTTTCCACTTTCCTCCCACCTTTCCACGTTAGTATCATTGCTTTGACCTTGTTGATCAGGACTTATTCCTTGATACGCAAATCAGCCCCGGCTTGGATTTCAATGAAACTCCGAACCTAGGATGTAGCCAACATAGATTTCCTGATATCGTGACCGGGCGCAAAAGCAGCAAAACAGGATTTTTGGCTGCTCGGTTGGCAGGTCAAAGTGAGTGAGCTATGCATATACCAGATATCTATTCTTTTCGGATAGCGGCAACGATAAGTCATTATTAGGATTTTTGAAGTATGTTATCCGTACAATCACTGGATGTCCTTACTTTGATAACTATTGAGTTTCAGCAGTGATAAGATGTTAAAAGCTTTACTGTTGTTGAGTGATTTTGCAAAGTTGACTTATTAATGAAGGACTAATTTGTCAAACACAAGGGTTTACGGTGCATTTAGGGTTATTTATACCAACTAAGCGTGACTAGAGTTCCATAATGATAGCATAACTATGACACTAGGAAGATAGATGTATAGTTTAATTTCTTCATGCTGCTATAGTTTATCTTGTGGCTAGACTTCATGCTATATTGAAAAACGGTTTATATCTCGTTTTTCATTGCCATTCATAAAACCCCCCCAAAATCAAGCCATATAAGTCTTCCATCACATATATATAATGCTATACTCAAGAAACCATGGCCAATGAAAGTTATAACATGTTCACATTTATCAATGACTATGGGGGGGGGGGGCGCATATTAAGTAACTACAGCTTCTGCTGCAAAAAAGCTGTTCTGTTCTGGGGTCAGAAGAGGCGCCAGAGGTTTGAGAATGAGTATGATGATAAGGCCAAGGTCGATGTTGGTGATGACCGCCTAACAACGCGTGCTTATCTGCGAAATCGAGGCATTCTCAAGACAGAAAAGTACAATGCTGTTCTCTCTCTGCCCGTTGAAGAGCAACACTCTGACTAGACTCTGAGCTATAAAATCCATAGTAGCTAGTCTGACCAAGTTGTGTGCTATTTACAGACTTCCCAGAGCCACCAAAGACTTTCAAGTAAACAATACTCTTCCAGACAGGCTTCTGCAGAACAAACTGCTATAAACTCTACTGAGCAACCGAGCAACCGAGTACTGGACCTAGATTCAGACATAACCAAGCATGCAAGAGACATCATTGATTTCCAAGCAGGGCAATTCCTTTTCCACGCTGGTAAGTGAACCGAACTGACAGCAGAAAGGTTTAACCATAGCCTACAAATTGCAATTGATAGATTCTCTATATTTGAATCGATGTCTATAGCCTCAGCTATGAGGCCAAATTTGACCTGCAGCAACGAACGGGGTCTTATCCTGGCCGATAACGAAGTTCTGGTACGAGCCACGAAGACATATGGCAGCATCGAGATGAGTCTATAGGGAGACAGATACTGCCCAACTTTGACTCGACCCTGGACTGAGATCAAAAGAAGACTACTAACCTCTCTGATAACTCGACTGAGCCTGATATATAATCTGACTGATCGCCAATGTGACATGATAGCCCCTCGTTGTTGGCTAGATGGTGCTACTGTCGCGACTATGATATCTTTGCCCAAGGCGATGGCTAGAAACCGGTTTAACTTGGCGACCTTGTAACTGCTCAGCGAGTTGGCGAGTGGTCCCAATGTTAAGCCTACTGCATGTTCGCTTATACCTACGTCTAGCGTATCCTCAAGAACTGTCACATCCACCGTATCCATCTCGAGTTCCTTCTGCCCACGCTTCGTAGCCTGTACGATAATCCACCTCGGTACACCGCCATGCAGGACTTGTTTGAAGAGTTCCTTGGTCGCCACTATGACTATCTTTATCGACGTCCAGGCTCTAGCGCGTTGCTTGCTACGTATCCGAAGCGAATTGCAAACGCTACGGGCCTCAAGATTTCCTCAAATCAGGATGGTGGGCTAGATATTCACCACTGACAGATAGTGAAGCTTAATAGAGAAAAGTACTTTGCCAACCGATCAGACCAACAGTTACTGCCCTGACGAGCTATTCTTTGATTCATAGCACATCAAGGACATCTTCCAGTCGAGATACAATTTGTGTGTAATCATTTTCCAGTGTGCAACTTACAGGAGAAATTCTCAGTTTACATGGACCCAGATTACGAAGTGATATACGCATGGACCTAGGGTGATAGCTATCTGGACAGAGACCGAGATACAGCCCCCCGCATAAGCGATAGTGGCATAAACTTCTGGGATTATACTGTCTGGCATATGACAATGGAATCGCAACTGAGAGACACTGCGTACGCCTTGTATATCCCTATTCTTCGATTTGCCCAAGATCCACTGGAACTAGTCAAAAGATGCACCACGGGGCTTATCTGGGTCAAAGTCACCGATGAATTACGTGGGCCACATCAAGACAACAAGATCCAGATATCCGTCGAACCGGATATCCCATTGGGGATACTATAGACACCGCATGATAGAAGATGGCCAAGCTCTCGAAGATCTAGAGGACCAAGACATTCGTGTTGGAGATCCGTATCTTACAGAACCAGAAGTTATCGTAATAGAGTCAGATATGATGTACGAACGGGAACCCGGATAGATACTGCTAACATCGATGTATGTAGCAATACGTTTGGAGCAAGTATAGAAAAGCATAATGGTTCAGTTGTTCAAAGCACATGTTAAAGTATGAAAAAACATAAGGGGCTTTGGCCACGGTACGACGTTTTCGGGTCACGGCAAGAAAGAGAATAGCCTTATTTTTTCCTCCGGAGAAGATCAGGAACGACTATGTAAGGGCCCGTGCTAATAAAAAGAAAAAATCATCCTGTATGCTAGTACACGTATGTATGTATGGAGGCCAAGGAAAGGACAAATCATGATAAACTTATTGGAATTTATACTCTCGTTTCTCACTCTCGACCCTTTCTTTTTTGAGGGTCTAATAAGCTTGGCCATTGTTCGGGTCAAACGGGTATATATCTTGTATTAGGTGTGACTTGACGTTTGTATTTTCTCCGAAATCTCTCGTGGGACGATGAGACAAGTCAGATTTGGGCTGATGCATAATCTCAAACTTGATGCAGCCTTTTCACATCGGTAATGCAAGTAGATACGGGATAAGTAAATTATGATGATACAACATAGTGAGGGGTAAAGACAGTAGCAGTCGTAGATGTAAATGAAGAAGTAACAGAGACATTTACAATACTATAACATTAACAGGCACAGTCACAATCAACTTCATAAGCGAGAATAAGGAAAAAGGCGGAATAAACAGGTTTAAGCGGTAGTCAATAGAAGCTGATGAAAGCAGACGTTGTACGGGAGAATAAACTAAGATACATAGTTAGCGGATGATACCGCCTCTGTTAACAAAGAATATCTGTCATGTACTGTTAGTATATGTGTATACTATGTAAGATATATAACTGTGAATGAACCCATCATAGGCTATTGATTGAAGTGCTGTATCGAAGGCACCGAAGAAGGAGTATTTATTAAGAACGATTATTGAGAATCAATAATTCATAAAGCCTCTGAATCTTAATGTAGCCAAGCAAACAAAAATGAATCGACTGAAAAAGGCATAGTTTAGCATACCAATAATACAATCTTACTGATCACATAGTCAAAGTAACGAGGACTTAGTGTATCAGCGTCAGGATTCCAGGAACAAGGGCCTAATTTCTCCTTCGGGATATCAATACTGTCCAATGTATGTACTCTGTGTCAGTCAGTAATCCTATGTATCTTTGTTTCTGTCACTATTTAATTTGAACTCTCAGGCCGCCTCTGTGTTTTTTTCTTGTATTTGTGCAAAAAGAATCTAGTATTTAGCCCACAATGTCTTTCTTATCCTCATACCAGAAAGTCGAATGGATATAGGAAAAGATGAGAAAACTGAGCCAGACAAAGTCTGACCGCACGTATAACAATAAATAGTAATAATGAAATAAAATGTAATAGCGTACAATATAAAGAAAAAGAGTTAATATGCTTGCTATCTGTGTTTTTTTCTCAGGTGGATAGCCGCACTTCATTAAAATAAGTGGCTTATTTCATCTTCTGTGCCTTCGATACAACGCTTCAATCAATGGTCTACGATGGCTTTTTGCCTATGCAATAGTTATACGAAATGGATCGATATCGTAATGTGTCATTTTTATTCATGACTTTTCTAAAGATCGGATTATTGTTCCGGTCCTTTCATTATCTCTCAATGTTCAAGATGCAACATATGCTTTGCTGTGAGTTGCATTAAGGTAGTTGATAGTCTAGAGTTGGAAATGACACTGGAAAATCAAATGCCAATAGAATAACCGACATCTGGGTTCTTGTTAGTTCGATATTGTATGCACAGTTGCAGTAACGCTATAATGTGAAGGAGCATAAAATGGCTTGGCCGGTGTCATTTTATTGGACTTGGCCAAGCAAAGATCGCAGGTCACTTTGAGAGCTCTGCTTTTGCCCCTATAAGCTTGAGTCTCTTTGTTGTCTCTAGTTTGTTCCGCCTGTACCGCTCGCCTATGTACATTGTACAGAGTCTATAACTATGTATACGAAGCGTGCCTAGCTGTATAAATCCTAGCGCACAAACATCGACAAGCCAAATTTGAGGAACCAAATAAAACTAGATTAACTATGCGTGCATGCACAGGCTCAGTCACAGGCACATCGAAAGGGCGCGAGATATAGCTGTGGCTGTAGTGGCTGTAGTAGCAGTACACCATCTATTGCGCAGTACATAAGCGTGTAAGCAAAGTTACTATTGAAAAGAAAAAGACTGTACAATTATATATGCAAATAGATAGCCCTAACCCTAATGTGTGACTCGAACCCCCGGCATTAATGATGTAGTTTGAAGAAAACGACCCAAGATCTGGTCTGTCTGCCCTCGCGATCGTCAAAAGTTCCTCTAGATCGACACAAAACATGATTCTGGCTGGCAATCCATATCCGTGCTGCGACGAACCTTGAATAATGGCGAGAACTGCGCTTCCCAGCTTATCCTCACTGTGGGATTAGCTAGCTCTTGGCGCGAACTGCTCTGCCATGATAGTCGATGGTTAATTACTATCTCATAACCAGAGTTGTTTGGTTGGCGCCAGATCCATCCAACTGCGATGCCTGCTGTTTAGGGCGAGGCCGTTGGATATAGTCTCTGTTTTCGATGGTCACACTCTTCGTCATGTGGTTGACCTTGTATACACCGACTAGACGCGCTGCAAGCTCGAACATGTTATTGCGCAGCGAGATTACAATGAATTGCGCGTTCTTTGTGCGTTCCTTGATGTAGTTGGCCACAATTGATACATTGCGGAAGTCCAGTGCGGCATCAATCTCGTCCATGACATAGAGAGGCGTTGGCTTGTAGTGGTGAAGGGCAAACACCAAGGCTAGAGATGATAAGGTCTTTTCGCCGCCGGAAAGATTAGAAATGTTCTTCCATGATTTCTTTGGCGGCATCACACTGAAGAGGATACCTTCGCTGAAGGGATCTAGCGAATCGACAAGCTCAAGCTCTGCATTACCACCCATCGTAATCATCTGGTACATCTCCTTCAGACGTAGTGAAATGGTACTGAAGCCAGCCATAAAACCCTCCAAGCGAAGGCGTCGTAGATCATCGCAGCGCTTCTTGGCAGAGTCGCGTTGAGCAACGGCAGAGGCTAAATCTGAAGAGCGGGCTGCGTGCTCATCGACACGACGACGATACTCGGCAAGAACGCCTAGATCGACGTTGATGTTTTGTGTCTTCTCCTCAAGGGCTGCGATCTCCTGCTTGAGTGTCTCCTTCTTCATGTCTGCGAGCTCATCACGCGAGTAACGAGGAAGTTCTTGTGGTTGTCTAGATAAAGGAATCTCCTCGTCTTCTTCCTCATCTTCTTCACTATCTTCACCTTCATCTTCCCCCTCTTCCTCATCCTCCTCTTCTTCATCCTCAACATCGTAAGCGTCCTCCATATCGACGTCATCATCATCATCGGTGACTCGAGTGGGCTTCTTTGACTTTTTGGCCTTCTTCGCCTTGGACTTCTTCTCACGCTTGATGATGATCGGTTCGGTGCCCATGAGATCCTCGATGTTCTGGAGTTCTAGTTTTGAGAGCTTGTCATCCCAGTACTTGAGACTACGTTGGTTCTCTACAAGAACCTTTTGGTTTTGCTCTAGGTTGTTGCGCATCTCGATTTCAACAGCCCTAGTTTCATTCAACTCTGCTGTTTTGTCATCCAAGTCGGCCTTCAGCACAGCAAGCTCTTTCTTCTTGACGGAAAGCTCCCGTTCTGCTTCCTCAACGCGACCCTTGATCTCAGATGCAATTTCATCCTGATTAGCAATCTCGCTCTCTAGCTTCTCTAAATCGTGAGCAGAAGCCTCAAATTCCTTGGTGGCCTTGTTGTAATCCTTCTCCAGCTTGCTGACTTGCTTCTCTGCCTTGGCCTTGCGGACCTCGGCGTTGGATATCTCATCGTTGTTCTCGGAAATCTCGGTCTTGAGTGAGTCAACCATGGCGCGCTGAGTTCGGAGCTTCTCACCACCAACCTCCATGATTTTGTCTTGCAGGGCCTTGATTTCAGCCTCAACACTAGCAGTCTCGCCGTGGAGTTTCTCGACATCGCGATTGAGCTTGGAGATCTCTGCCTCGAGGATAGACATGCGATTCTCATCAGACTCTGAAGATTGTGTCTCCTTGCTAAGCTCTTTCATGCGGCGAAGTGTATCCTGCAGATTACGGGACATGCTCTCGATCTCGAGATTGAGCTTCTGCATCTTGGTGTCGAGGTTTGGAATTTGGGTCTTGAGTTCACGAAGTCGGGCATCTTGATCGCGCATGTAGTCCTGGTAACTTGTGAACTTGGCTTCCAAGGCATCTCTGTCCTCTTCGAGTTTAGTCACAGCTTCTGTAGAGATGGATGACGCGAGCTTGGAAGACATCAATCCTTTCTTAACAGTTGTACCACCACCAGACATGGTACCAGACTTGTCGATGAGCTCGCCCGCGAGAGTAACAACTCTCCAGCGCTTGGCGCCATAGGCGATACGGTTAGCCTGGGCCATATCAGCAGCTACTAAGGTGTCTTGAAGAGCATGGTAGAAAGCAGGGCGGAACCGATCTTCCTTTGGCTTGATGAGATCGAAGAGACGAGGGACGTTTTCGGGTGTCTGGATAGGGTTCATGTTGCGGACATGGAGTTTGTTTAGGCACATGAAGTTTCCGCGGCCCATGTTTGTTTTGCGAAGATACTCGATACACTGTTGACCACCTTCGACGGTTTCTGTGACAAAGTTGTCTAGAGCGCCGCAGGCAGTAGAGATAGCCACATCATACTGTTGATCAATGGTACCGAGATTACCGAGGCGGCCATGGAACCCATCAATTCTTCCAGACTCCTTCATGCGCATGAGAGCAGTTAGGACGTTCCCCTGGGTCTGATTCTTGCTCAAGTTGGAGCGAGCTTCATCAGCCTTCTGGCGAGCATTCGATATCTTGGCTCTAGCCTTTGGCTCTTGCTCCGCTAGCTTCTTGATTTCCGCATCGACTTCAGCGGCTTCCTGCTCAAGCTGAGCCTTTTCGGCCGCGAGCTGCTGGAGCTGCTCCTCCTTTTCGCGGCCAGAACGCTTGATGCCCTTGGCCTTAGCTTCAAGTTCCGCCACTGCAACAGTACCTGCATTGGCCTTTTCGCGTAGAATGTTCAGCTCTGACTCGGCAACTGCAATTGCAGACTGCTTCTGATTGACCTTTGCCGTCCATGGCTCTAGAGACTTTTGAAGGACGGCTATCTTATCGGAATAAGCTTGAGTCTTGCCCTTGAGGCCATCTCTGATGCGAGCCAGCTGCGCCTCCTCTGTTTGAACCTGTTTCTCAAGGTCCCCAACAGTCGAAGAACGACGCTCGATATCAGCAGAACAGTCTTCTATAGCCTCACGAGCTTCAAGAGCTGACTGCTCAGCATTGGCGATTGTCTTCTCAAGCTTCTTGCGCTTGTCCACCAAGAACTTGCGCTTTTCGTCGAATTTAACTCGCTCTTGTTCAAACTTGGACATCTCCTTGATCAGGGCTTGAACCTCCTCGCTAGAAGATTCAAACTCTTTGTTTCCTTTGTTGAATGCCTTGGTGAGATCCTTGATGAGCTTCTCGCTACCGTCGTGTTTCTCGAGTTCAGCTTGGAGCTCGGCTGAGATTTTGGCGATAGCTTCTTCGCTAATGGATATATTGTCCTGGCTTTCGGCGATGAAGACTTGGAATAAAGCGGCGCGCTTCAAAGAAAGCTCGTTTTCATCATGAACGAATGCAAGAGCCTTGTTCTTCTTGTCTTCGAGACCATTCTTTTCCTTCTCGACATGCTGTACACGCCCACTCTTTTCGATACAGATATCGTTCAGAGTCTCGACTTCAGCAGCAGATTCATCGATGGGCGTCTTGTACTTGGAGGTACCGATGATGTCCTCGAGGTACTCGAGAAGGCCATCTTCATGTTCGTTTCCGGCCTTGGACTTCATCTGGGCGATAGATTCGACTTCTCCCTGCAGAATAAGGAAACGCTTGTGGTCAAGATCGACGCCCCGGTCACGAAGAAGAGTAGTAACTGTTGTGAAATTTGATTCACGATCGTTGATGTAGTACTTGCTCGAGTTGTTTTTGAAGGCTTTGCGTGAGATAATGAGAGTGGAATCAGGGACAACGTCGGAACCGCCACCTGCCTATGTATGAGTATATGTGTTAGCCATTGAGTCTGTATCAATAATTCCGAGATACACTTACTCGATCAAGGACTTCCTGGAAATGTACGGCGACTTCGCAATGGTTAAGATTGGGAAACTGCGCCGAGTTGTGAATCAAAGCAGAGATCTTTCCTTGGCGCATCTTGCTGGCACGGAAACCAAAGACAAAGAGAAGAGAATCGATGACATTCGATTTACCAGAACCATTGGGGCCGACGACCGATGAGAAAGATGCATGGAAAGGACCGACTTCCTGGCGACCAGCATAACTCTTGAAGTTGTTGAGAATAAGGTAGGTGATCACAATGCGAGGCTTGGGAGTAGTATCTTCGACCACAGGCTGGAGTGTCTGACGAGCCTTAATGACGATATCCATAGGGCGTTCAAGAACAGTATTCATTGCGTTGATAGGTTTGATAGGCGATTGTGATGAGTTGAGAGTAGACATCTGGGACGAAGACTGCGGACGTTTGACACTTGTGTTCGAGATATCGGTCAAGGGTGATGTTGCTTCGCCCTTGATCACAGGCTTGAAAGGTGATGTATCTACGTCCATATCCGTTGAGCTGGACTCTGGTTTGATATTTTTGGCATTGCTCTTCGGCGTAGCAGCTGCTGGTTTGCGCGCAGGCGGAGTAGATTCTAACTCAAGTTGCGCAGTCACATCGTCGGTATAGTCGACAGATTCCTCGGAGTCTTCAACATCTTCAGCGTCTTCGGCATCTTCAGAATCTTCAGATGGTTCCGACGGGGTAACTGATACTCTTCGCGATGGGCGACGGGCAGATCTAGAGACGGAAGGGGCTGTAGATGCTACAGAAGCAGTTGACTGGCGTGTGCGAGCAGCCCGTCGTGGAGGCGTTTGCTGCGCCATGCTGAGATCATCTTCTTCATCGCTTTCGGGTTGCTGTGGTTTCCTCGTAGAACGAACTGTTCGGGTTGAGCGAGTGGAGCGAGTAGAGACAGTCGAGGTGTCGATGATGCTAAGATCGTCCTCATCATCAGAGTCTATGACGCGCCGGGCACCGCGCCGGATACGAGAAGACATTTTGCAAAGATTTGTGATAGTGGATGTCGATCGGATGGCGGGGTCGTTTGTTGAGATGGCGATAATATACAGATATTATCCAGGTAGGGATGCAAGGGAGGGGTTGTTAATGACTCTATAAATAGGTAAAATAAGACGCTGAGAACGGACGCACAGGCAATTGATTATGCGGTAGAAAGAGAATAGATTGGATAACAGACGCTATAGATTCGTCTATGCCGGTCTATTGAAAGCTTGCTAAAAGATTTGCATCGAGAATTATCGTAGCGTTGGCGGAGAGAAAGATAAGTCAACTGCACCAATGTTATGGCACATCATTCTGCAACTGGAAATTAGTTCGTGGAGCTGCCAGCATTGTTGTCAACAAACAAGTGGACTGTCTTTTACTTAGACTTGGGGGGTCTTCTTTCACATTGTTTACAGAGGGGCTAGTCCTTAGTAGGATACATGGTAAACAAAGAGCGCCACATATGACGCCACATAACTAATTGGCGCGGCGACGCGATTTGGCTCCTCTAAGTGTGGCTGAAGCTCCAAGCATCTATTGATTCCATAAAAGATGATCTAAATGCTCAACTACAACGTTTACCCAACTTTCATTTTAGTACCTTCAGTGTGTCGCATTCACATATCGGCTCTATATTCGAAATCGCATACCATCGAATACAGCCTTTACAATGTTTGACTATCACGACTTCACCCAGGTTTTCGGCAATGAACTATTTGTAGATCGTAGTCAGGCTACGGAGGCCGAAGGTCTGCGCAAAGGCCTTGACGGTGCTCTCTTCATTGATCGTGTTCTCAAAGCACTAGGCATTTCCAAATGTATGATATCTCCGCCGACATAAGACTACACAGACCTACACAATTACTAATGTATCACACAGCCAAAATCTATCCTCCAAAGAGTGACACAGGTCTACGAAACTTCCACAAGGAAGTTTGCGAAACGAACATGAGCGTCCATCACCGCCTATCTATCTTTTTCTACGCCCTACTCGACTTGACTGCCCAAAGCAGAGCTACCGATCTGGCCATGATCTTTGCTGGAGAGTCAGGCCTTCCTAAACGATACCAGACTTTCATGAAGGGTCTTTACTACCTCGATAAGCATCAGTTCACAGTGAGACTCGCAGCATCAAGTTCATAAATTCCTCAACTAACTTCCATGTCTAGCGCGCTCTTGACTACATCACACATCCCTCGCTTATCTCTGATTTTTCTGACGATATCATCATTGTTCTCACGATCAACGCCCCATCAGACGATGATTTCTCTCTAGTTCTCACATACTTTCACACTGTCCAACCAGTGGTCAAATCACCAAAAGCGCTAGGCTTACTATTTGAGGCCATGTCCAAGGCCAGTGTCAGCCAAGCACTATTGTATTCGCGTACACACAGTGATGTGACACGCGAGCTTCTTTTCGGCCAACTAATATCCTATGTTATCAACACCTCCGGCTCAAGTACCAGTGCCGCCCGTGCTGTAGAGTTTGTAGGGTCTGTATTTGATCAGCAAGAGGAGGCTTGGTTCGAGGAATACTTGACACATGGCGCCGGAAAGGCCCTCAAGAAGGCTCATGATACGCTTGTGATGCGCAAGATCGTCACTGGACGCTATCAAGAAGCCATCACTGAGCGTGGTATCAACTCGCAATGGGTTGGTGTTTTGGGAGGTGTCAAGAGTGGTCTTGGAAATCGTGTTTGAGTACTAAGCTCGTTATGCCACAGAGAATTGCGTATATTAGATATTCGTGACTGTCTTATGCTTTGCTGACCATACATTTAATTGGTCATTTATCTGGTCATTTGATTCTTCATTTCATGCATGAGTTATATGGCGTTGGTGGAAAACATTGATTTCGTTCCAAGGAGGGCATGGCGTTTACATGCATCAGTCACTATAGATAGATAGTATGGTCTGAAATCATGAATACAGCACATCATACTCTGATCGATACATCATTTCCAATGAAAACGGGAAATCTAGATACACTCACAAACAAACTTGACAAATGTCGCAATATTTTTTTATTACTCATTATGTTAGGGAGCAAACAAACATTGCTAGACTTCGGATGAAATTTTGCAAAACCAAACTTCAGATGGAATTGCCATACACTTAAAACAAGATGCCCGCTTACGGAAGGAACCTTTTGAAAAAATCCAGCGTAAGATAGGTTTTGGTGGAACAAAAAGAAAAGCATTGAAGCGCAAGTAAAAGAATTAGTAGAAAAGTAGTAGAACAAAGAATAGTAATGAAAGCGAGCTACGTGAAACAAGAACCTACAAAGTTAGCGCCAAAAGGCCACAATAAAACAGAACAAAGCGTATGGAGAGCACATAGTGCTAAGGCAATATAGAATGGGAACAGCACAAACAAAGACACAGTTAGCTGCAATAGTTCACCACGAGAAAGCCAGTGGCAACGATTGCAGCAAGTCCGACGATGGGCCAGACAATAGCATTGACGACCAACGCTGCCGCACCTGATGTATTGCCTGATATATCATCGTCAGAAATGTTGCGATCAGCAAAGTTGCCACTTGATGAGGTTGGTTGAGTCTCATTCTTACTGCCATCATCTGTAAACGTAGGATCTAGAGTACCAGAAGCTGAAGATGTCGGTGAAGATATCCGACTGGTGTCTGCGATAGAGCTCGGAGTCACTACAGAAGAGCTAGGGTAAGATGTAGACATAGGTACAACAGAGGTAGACAATGTGGTAAAGGTACGGGGTTCATGGCTTGTTGATGTCTGAGTGATTTTGGAGCTCGTGGAAGTGGCAGAGCCGGCTACAGGAATGATAATCGTCACGATGGGATTGCCCTTGCCGGCACCCGTGATAGTAGTTGTGATTACACTTGCAGAAGCCATGGTGGGAATCTCAAAGTCTGAAGGGACCACACCATACAAAGTAGAACAATCATCGCCCTGATCGTAGATGTCGCCATTGGCTGAGTTACCAGAAGCTGTAGCATGTTGACATTGTGTGAATGTAACAGTTTTGTAGTCAGTAGGGATAGTTGGAGGGGCAGTGATGACAGATAGTCGAGAAGAAGATGCCGTAGCCGATGATGTGGAAAATTGGGAAGATGAAGACGGTCTAGTTAAAGATGATGGGGCTTCCAAGACATCAAGGTTACTTGAGCTTGTGGACGGTAATTGACTAGTAGATGTTGTACCATCGGCCAAATCAACGATACTTAAAAAGGTGGGAGCCACGGAAGAAGAAGATGATGATGAGGAACTAGTAATAGTACTAGTCGAGGCAACCATCACCCGATCATTCTCAAAGATAACAGGTTTTCCGGTGGCATTAGTGGCTATGTTGTCATCATGAGCAGGAGAGGTAGACAGTATAGCTGATTTGGGAGACGATATTGAGCTTGAAGTCGATAGAATGGCACTAGTAGTGGTGGTGATTATAGTTCTCAACTTGTCATCCACATTCATGTCAGCCATTGTTAAAGCAGTGCGGGAAACATTATGAGATACCGAGACAGCGAAACGAGCTCCTGAGCTAAAACGAGGTAGAGCAGAGACGCCCGTGATGACTATCAGCGATAACTGAAGGAGAAGCAGAGAAAACATGATAGGCCAAAGACCAAGAAAGGGTTGAAAAGTTTGCTAGTTTGTGGAGGATGCCAGTCGTAGTAAAAAGGGCGTATCCAACGGCGTTGGGTTGTCACGAAATTTGTTGAAGAATCGAAAGAAGTCGGTAGCAGTGATGAGAAGAATCGAAAGAGTGAGTTCAGAAGAAATTGTCGATGGAAAATTCGCTTCGAGTTGATGAAGAGTTGTTACGAAGAAGAATGAAAGTGTAAAATTTCAAGAAACGCGGGCGATGTCTAGTATTTATAGTATTCGGGCGGTAAAGAGCATCGACGTTAGCACGTGAGCAATATGGGCAGTATTCGAGAAATATGCCAGTAAAAGATGTGTGGTGGGCGGTGTATAGGACTACCGCTTTCTCTTTTGGTATTATCCTTTTCACAAGAAAGTTTTGAAGAAAATGTATCAAGATAGAAGATAAGACAAGTACCGAGGTGGTGATAGTTGTTATGGTGGTGAGCCTGTAATATATTGGTGAAGATGCCTAGTGGATAGGCAGGCATATGGGAAGCCCAGGGTTTTTAACATAGAGCAGGTATTAAACTCAAAACTGGTGTTATCTAAAAGTTCGAGTCCTCTTTTATATCACCCCAAAGACCGAATTAAGATGCTAGAAGAGTAGGTAATACTTAAGACCGATTCATTTAGTGATCTCATGATCACGGATTTGATGACAGCTTCAAGCAAATAACAAGAGATATTGCTTGTTGCGGTGCATCTGAGAGTGCGTCCAAGTATCGATGAGAAGAAAGGAAGTTACAAGAGAAGTCATGCGTGCAGTCCATAGTAATAAGACTTAGGACGGCACAAGCTATCAAGTATGCATATACATGTGTGTGTACGGAAGTATGAAAGCATGGCGAGGAATACCTATATGTTTGCCAAGCAACCACCATGACAGGTATTGTAATTTAAGCACCAAATGGACTACCAGACAAACCTACTGACTCATCGTATTATTAGATATAGAATTGATAGTATGCAAGCTACATATCTGTCAGATATCTACTGATGTTTGGTTGACATGACACCGACCACGATATATGTTCACTACATAGTGAGAATGATATATATTTTGAACAAACAGTCCTCGAATCTGAGGCTATTGCCATGTTGTTTATGATACTTCATGTCAGCTCAACATGGGCTTTCCTTGACTAACCGAGTCAAATGTCCAAGTCTCGAGTTCATAGATAATATATGAAGATTTGGAGCTCATCAGGTAATGACTTTGTTGCTAGGGAATTTACTTCACCTTTAACTTTTTTGTGCCGGTCCTGCATTTCCTAATTTGTCCTACTTGGTTGGGGGTGGTTCTAAAAAAGATAGTTTTCCCAATTCGTATAGTTTCGAGATCTAGAAATTTTTGTGGGTCTAGTCAAGTTACCTTTTTGTGGAATGAATGTATAGCCCTAATTCAAGCTCATGGCTAGGGTATATGTAGCGAGTAAGAAGCATAAGATATAGTACAATTACATATTCTCATTGCGACAACCACCTGGACATATCAACTATAGAACTGTTACTCACGCTTTCTTATTCTGCTGAAAATGTATGTACATACTTACTTCTGTCTTTGTCTGCCCTATTAGCTTGATTCATAGCGATCTTAGGGCGTTGAATATCTCTATCTCAAGACTTAAGTAGGATGACAATGTAGATATCGTTTTGACTAAACCCAATAGCGCTTGCTTTATTGACGACACAGTATATTCTGAAAGAATTAAAGCTTTCCTGTCATATAAATTCACATGGATTCTCGCGGTATATTGCCTATTACGGCTTGAATGTCAGGCGGAATCGAAGTCTAGTGGGCGACTTCAGGCAGATAATGACATTTAGTCCTACATGGACCTAGAATATAAGAAGCAAGAATAAAGAAAAGCAAGACACCAACTAGAAAGTTCTTGCTATACAGGGATAAAATTTAGAGTTGGGGCCTTTTTATGGTTGACAAAACGCCCTGCTTCTTAAGCTTAAGCTTATTTTATCTTGCATGCCATTAGTTTAGTGTTCCCTCGGAGACTTGACGTCTCTTGCTATAAGCTATCATGTAAGCAACTTACAACGAGTCTGGGCCTGTAATCGAAATAATGCTAACAAAAACACACCATATATCTAGGGGGAAGTGATCGTAACTAGCGCCTTTATTGGACTTACTATGGTCGTAGTCACACTACGGATGATGTTATTTCCGCGAAAAATGTATAGACGAGCTGGCTCCCGCCCCTTTTTGGCTCTGGTCTTCAATGTCTTTTAAGGCAGTCTGCTAGCACTTATTTTCCTCTCTGATCTGTACCCAATCGTGCTTTGTGAGTCTTTTCTTTTGCTTTGACCACCTCACGATACACCAACGTTCGCCATGGCGATCAAGATACATTCTCTTCTACTGCTGCTTGCGGTGAACTTTGCAGGTGCCTCAAAAATCACTGCCTGGGCCGATGCTAAAAGGCTCGGCTTTGGCGTGAACAATGGCACTAGCATACTCACCAGCACTTGCGGACAAAGCTATTCACAAGTTGTGCTCGGTTCTGCCTGGATTCCCCAGCGCAATAATGGCGCTTATAAACATGGCGGTAATATCAATACTCCGGCAGTCGAGATGCATCGAGCAAGTAGCTTGGCTTCTATGATCTGGTATAAGAACAACCAAGACTATGTGAGTCCCCTAACTAACCAATTTCAAAAGGTACATAAGCTGACATATGTTCCAAAAGACGTCTATCTTCTACCAAGCTATTGATGGATCTTTGATCATGGAAAACTTCGTCTGCCAGAATGGCATTCTGCAGTCGGACCAGCACTTCAACATCAGCGCTGAGGCTGGTGTTCAGACCCCCGATATCGAAGTAGCTACAGATATGGCCGCGTTCTATCCTGGTCCGGGTGTCTACTTATTGTACCGTGATGGAAGTGGTTTGATCAGCATGTTGAGTGGTTCGCTCAATGGCGGGTTCACATACAGTGGAATCGCATCGCCAATTCCAGGTCCAGGACATCCATTTGGCGCGTCGGTCGCTTCGCAAAGACAACAGATCGCACGTGTTGTGTACGGAGTGAGTGATGATGAGATACACTATAGCTCGATGGATCTGCAATATGATGATTCTTGGACTATCAGTAAGTACAAACACTACTATTACTCATGTACCGCATCCCTAAATTAACATCCATCACAGGTGCCTGGCCTACCCCGTTTAAAAAAACGACGGTCGCTTACTTCTCAGATGCGTCAAGTTCCGACTTCGAACTCGATACGGAGACTGATCCCGTCTTTGTAAACTATAACTACAGCCGATCATCCCTTGCTATGCCCCATGGGGAAAGCTACACCCGCTTTTTCACAGTTGGGGCTGACGGAATATTACACGAATATGGGTGGGATGACGACGATAAGCTCGAAAACAACGACAAGTACCACCAAACAAGCATCGAAGCATCCGACTATGATTTGGCTGTAGCCTGGGACTCGACTACTATGGACACACATATTCTGGTACTACAAAATTCCGGTCAAGCCATTACACGTGTAACTGTAAACAGGGAGACCAACTGGGACTCTGTGGCTTACCCAACAAACACTTACACCTTGGATGGCCCTCTTACCTGGAGAGATCCTATCAACGGGAGTGCTACTTCGTCTACACAGTTAGTCGACGGCTCTACAAATACCACCGGAACTACTGGAACCACAGGGATCACACCAAACGGTATAAACACATCTAATTCCTCATCGACCCCCACTTCGGTTTCTTCAGCTGCTTCTGGGCCGACATTTAACTTTTTGTTGACAACCGGTATTTCATTTGCTCTAGTGGCAGCAATCTTTCACTCACTGTAATTAAGTAGCGCTACATATTACACTAAATATCTTGATAAAACCATCAGCTTATTACATCTTCCTAATATGCCTTAGCACTTGGCTACAACATCCTTTCCAGCCTGGGCTGCTTTAGCTAATGAACTTTGAGCACTTGTTATGGCGCTATCGGTACTGTATAGACATCATGTTAGTATGTAATAATCATAGATGAAAAATATCTATACTTACGAATTATTGCCACTGCCTAAAGCAAGAGCGGTAGCATTTAAACCTGCCTCGACCTTTTCACGGCCACTCTGCGGTGGGCTCGATCCAGAGATCAGAGCAAGTGCGATATCAGAGATTCCACTCTTGGCATTATCTAGGCCAGAGGTGGCAGCAGTCTTGACGGCCTCATCTGAAATATTGTCCACTGAATTCCGGGTTGAGGCTAGGTTGGCAACGATCTTGAGGCGGGCAGCATTGCAAGCGAAGCTACCAAGTTGGAGAGCACGAGGAACATCAGCTACGCCTATATTTCGGGATGTTGGTTAGTACATGTTCCTAGTATATGTCCAAGGATGATACATTCTAGAAAGGACATACCAGCGTTGGCTACCGAAGTGAAACCGACAATAGCGGCGAAGAAGAACAGAGGGCCTTGCATCTTGAAAAGATGGGAGTAGGTTAGATCAAGGTATTAAAGCTTGTCAAGTTAAAGGCACCGGGCCAGAATTATGGGGAAAATAATCTGTTAGGAGAAAGACAGAGAAAAGAAGAATAGAAGCGAAACCAGTCGCAGTGGTGATGAACAAGATCTGGATCCGTGGATGAAGATGAAGATCCAAAGAACCATCATTTCTTTCCATGTGAGTGCCGACCTTAGATTTATACTTGAATCAAAACTACATTACATATAACTGCTTTCTGACTGTATCGATCGTTCATCGCTCACTACAAAATCTTTCTGACACGACACTATTGTCCGTGCCACCCTATTCTGATGTTTCGTGATTGCTGCGGCCCAGGCTTAATCTAAAACTCGGGCCCTAGTGACTCCGTCTCCAATCATCAAGACACTTGCTTACCGTAGGCTTCTTTTTTTCCCAAACAAGGGTATTCGGTTGCAACGGCTGCACTCGTCAGCAAAGCCCTGTTTTAAAGTCAGATGTTTGAAACTTTCTTTCCTGTCAATGATTTCTGTTATAACCAGTATAAACATCTTTGTGTTCCTCATGTCATGTTGTGATAGGCCTTAGTCGGCCTAACCTCGAAAATAGCTAATAACTAGATACGAATTTGATTAGACAATCCGAAAATTAAAGGGCTATCGTTGTCCGTATAGCAAAGCACCAATCCAAGCAGTATATGTAGATGGTAGCATTCAGGCATTCAAGAGCTCGTTTACTGTTAGATTAGTAGTATTAACCGACTTGACGAAACGTGATTTAATCCTTGTCTTCAGTGTCTGCTTAGAATGTGTCTTGCTTCAAATGAGACATTTCATCTTGGTTTGTCACATGTCGTCCCTTTACCCTATTTTCTTCTACTACAAACCTAGAATCAAATAAGCTCATTTTCTATAGACTAAATAAGGGTAGCTGGGAATCTCCAAAGTTCAACATAGATAAGTATACAGATAGCAAGACTATTCACAATTTCCTATGTAGTCTGTAATGTCTACAGATAAAACAGAATACCTTGATTGCCCAACTACGCAGAATTGAAAACAGTGACATACCAATTATGAACCAGATTAGTAAAACACGCACGGATATTCACTAATGAGATAAAAGGCAAAGTGGTTACCGTTTTTTTGCTATAAATGGATAATCCCAATTTTTCATTAACCTGAACACATTAGGGTTGAGATATATAGTTAGGGTTCTGTACCTCACTTGTGAAACGTTCTTAATTAGGAAATTATTGTGTTCGTAAAGAAACTAACTAATTAGTTGAAGATACTAGAACAAATCAGGAAGTCTTTTAATACAGCATAAAGAAATAGAACAGAGTTATTTATTGAAAGAATCTACTAAAGATCTTTTCAACTTTCGCTTGCCACATAATGCCGTAGTCGTCTTTCTTTGACGAATAATAGCTTTGATGAATCTAACATTCATCTCTAATGATGTAGAATGACTTCTTTGTGTGCGGCCTATTATCTGTTTTGTGCCATAACCTGAATCATGATGTCTTTGAGTGATATAGACTGTACTTGATCTTGTCCATTGTTGTGTATTTAGCTATGTCGGATGAAACTATTTTACTTCATCTAAAGCACAAAGAATAATAGTCTATAGTATTGTGCCAGAAGCTTATCCGTTGTGAATACCTTTATTATCCGTTTACAGACATGGAATGAAACGCTCAATTCTTAGATAAGTATATTATGGCTCTTTGAAGGGCAACCACCTCTTCTTGCCTTCTTAGTTCCTTCTCTTTATTGATGTCATATCGACTATCCTGAAAGATATGGCTTCAATATCTGGCTCAATGATGGCTAGCACATTGCTAATGGTGGTCTTTGTTGCTATGTGGTTTCTCTCAACACAAAGAAGCCTTTGTCTATATAAGCAGATAGCTACTAATGAAGTAGAGATTTTGAAGTTTTGATCTTCTCACTACTACTCTCAACAACTTCATCAAACTACCATACTGCCTCCCCTACGCCTACCGACGCAGTCCAAAACCTTGTATCTATCAAGAACCCCGACCGATAGACCGGATTGTGCAATCGGCCAACGCCATTATGATTTGGCTGATTCTTCGTGCCATCACGGCGACTATATGTCACGTACATAGCATGACGGAGCCCCAAAACTGGCCTTTCTTGATGCTTATTTGGTTCAAGTACTCCCGTGCTTTGGTCCACCAATTTGCCTACGTTTTTCTCAGCCGTCCTTCGCCTATTCCCGAGAACCCGACGTATCTGCCTTCAGATGCGACTGTCATCATCCCAACCGTCGATCCCACTAATGAAGATTTCCCGGAGTGTGTCCGCACTGCTTTACGCAACGGCCCCGGAGAGCTCATCATCGTCACTGTTGGCCGTGGTCCACTTCGTGTGCTGACAGATATCATAATGCCTTACCGGGAGGAGTTCCCGAACGTGAAGATCCGTTGTTGCGCTACCAAAATCGCCAACAAGCGCAAGCAAGTCTGTTCGGTGATCTCGTCGATCACCACTAAGATCACTCTGCTTGTGGATGACCACGTCTTTTGGCCCTCTGACAACTTCTTGGCTGCAGTGATTGCTCCTTTTGAGAACCCAGAGATTGGTGGTGTTGCGACAGTCAAGAAAGTCCGCCGTACCGAGCTAGGCCATTTCAACTTTAAGGCCTTCTTTAACTTCCTGGGTGCCGTGTATCTCGAGCGTCACAACTTTGAGATTCAGTCGACTAACGCTATCGATGGTGGCATCTTTGTCATTTCCGGTCGTACGTCAGTTTACAGAACTCAAATCCTGCAGTCGGAGTCATTCATCCACAATTTCACCGAGGAAATGTTCTTCTTCGGTATGTATGGCCCACTCAACGCCGACGATGACAACTTCATCACCCGCGAGCTCGTCAAGGCTGGCTGGAAGATCAAGGTCCAGAACCACCCGGATGCGCAGATCGTCACGACAGTGGGTGTTTATCCCAAGTTCATCGACCAGTGTCTTCGTTGGGCGCGCACGACATGGCGCAGCAACCCTGCGTCGATGTTCACAGACGACGGTTCCTGCTGGTGGCGTCACCCTTGGACTACTTGGGCGGTCTTTGTGTATACCAACTTTAACTTCTCTGCCCTAATCGATAGTGGCCTGTTCTTTTCCCTTTCCCGTACCTCGTGGTTTTTCGAGGCGGAGTCCACAACTCGAGTTCTGATGATCATCGGCATGATGCTGTGGATTATGGTTTTCAAGTTCCAGAAGCTGTACGTTTACTTCCGCGACCATCCTAAGGATATCTTTATGTTTTTCCCCTATATCCTTTGGGCCTGGTACCACTCGTGGATCAAGCTGCAGTCTATGTTCACCTTCCACGATGTTATCTGGGGAGGTCGTAACCTGGACGCACTTGTCGACCCTGAAGATCGGAATGAGCAGGTAGTTGTCCACGTTCCTGAACCAGTGAACTATGTGGCAGCCTACAGAGAACACTCCAAGAGTAAGATGGAGTAGATACTCAACCGCTCATGATTTAGTCTGAAGATTGTCTGCTAAGTACCCTGCGTGATATCATATTCTTTATTAGCTTGCTTATTGTATAAGTGCGCAGTTTATCATACGAATTTAGGTATTCAAATGGTACCGTGAACTTATATCTTGAAGCCTTGATATCCCATCCACAATGATCTTTATTCTTCCCCAATACACCAAAAATATCACTTGCAAAGTTGCAAATAGAACAAAAAAAAACAAAGTTGTTTTCACGAACCACAAAAAATTCCTTATGATTTATTGCATAGCCTGTCTTGTTTTTCCGACTACCTTTTTTCAGCTTTCTCAATGTTGATTTACTTTTTCTGAAAATGTCAAAGCTAACTACAGACTCATCACGATTTTGCTTACCATCTCTCATGGTTCTGTGTCATTTTCTGGCCCTGTTTTTCTGCATTTATACTATCGGTATGTCACACTCTTTTCCTCACGCTCACTAACTTAGATAAATAACAATATAAACGAGCTCTCAACTCAAAATTTGGTATGTACCCCTTTTCTCGGTGAACTAAAGGTATTTTTTCTATGAATATGATAATACTCTAATGATGCTAGCTATCAGGACAGTACGATACAATAATGTTATGATCATATGATATAGAACTACAAGATCCCAAAATATCGCACATTTGAATTATGAGAACAAGAGCAAAGAAGTTCAAATGGTAATATATATTATGTAGATGCATGGATATCATGGTGAATATGCAAGATTGGGGATGGGTATGTACGCAAGAATACGTTGACATAGGAAATATATGCAAAATGATGATAGTCACTAAAAAGGTCTTCAACTAGTGAATGCCAGATTCGTATATGACATATGGTTTCAGTGTCTGAAACAATGATCTCTAAGCTTTAGTTTAACCATCATGGGTAGAGATAGTTCAAGAGTACCAGTTGTTGGGAGTCCAGTGAACAAACTCGTGGTCAACCTCGTGGATGTTAGCAACACCCAAGTTGGCAGCATCGTTCATCAGCTCGTTACGGAAGATGTCAATGGCCTTGGAGACGCCCTCCTTGCCGAAGATGTTGGAGAACATGATTGGGCGGCCGATACCAACAGCTTTGACACCCAGAGCAAGCAGACGCAGGGCATCGGAACCGTAACGGATACCACCATCAGCCAGAATCTCGATACGGTCAAAGATGGTAGGGTCACGCTCGTAGATCTCGATTGCAATCTCCAGAGAAGAAGGAGAACCATCCAGGTTACGGCCACCGTGGTTGGACAGAATGATGGCTTGCACGCCGTGCTCAATGGCAGCCTCAGCATCCTCAACGGTCTGAATACCCTTGAGAACAATAGGCAGAGAAGTCATCTTGGAAAACTTATCGTAAACATCCCAGGTGGTGGTGATGAACTTGTTGTTAGCAGAACCAACACCGAAGCGCGAAGCACGCTGGCGCGAAGGCGAGCCGGGAGCATCGATAGTCCAAACGATAGCCTTACCACCAGTCTTCTCGACGCGATCAAACATGAGTTGTGTAGCAGTGTCGTTGTTATTGCAGTACAGCTGGTTGAAGAAAGCCTGGTCTGGACCGGCACCAGTGGAGATATCCTCCATGGACAAGGCAGAGAAGCCGGATTCGATGTACAGGATGTTAGCATCACGGGCAGCCTCCATCAGGTTCAGCTCAGCATTAGGGTGGGCGAAGTCAGCGCGAGCACAGGGGCTGATGAAGAAGGGCGAAGAGAAGTTGTAGCCCAGGATGGTGGTACTAGACGGCAATGTTAGCTTGCTATTGTATAAGAAATCGAAAAGTAAGACTTACGAGAATGTAGACTCGATGTCCGAGATGTCTTGGTACAGAGTACGGGGACGCAGACGGTAGCGGTTATAAACTTCAAGGTTGTTGCGGTACGACCACTCACCACCGGCACCGTTACGGTAGTAGGTGTAGTTACGCGCAGGCAGGTACTTCTCGGCGGCCCACTGGAAGTCGTTCAGAGCCACCATGGCCTTCAGAGGAGGCAGGCTGCCATCTTTCAGGTCAGGTAGGGCCAACTCAATACCGGTATCGGGCTGCTCCAGGAAGAAGCGGGCGGCCGAGGCGCCAGAAGCCAGAACCACGGCGGAAACAAGGGAGGAGCGCATGGTGGGAGTTAATATATTAGTAAAGAATAGATGGTAATGATAAAAAGAACGCAGTAGTTGAGGCTGGAGATGGAGATCAACTGTTGGATGAGATACCAATACTGGGTGTTATAAAAAAGCAAAACAAAGTAGTATCAGAAGGCAAGGCAGTGTGGCATGCTTTATATCTCTTGGAGAAACCACTCTCTATTATTGATAGCTAGACTTACACAAGCACAATTAGTTGGTCATCGGCTTCTATCACCGGGTTATGGTGTTTATACAAGCCCAGCCTGCTTTAGGAAGGAACTTGCTTGAGTTGTGGGACCTGGCTAACCCGAGCTTCGATTTTTCTTTCTTTCGTGGGACGCAGCTTCTACTTTTTTCTGCTACTTTCATTGCTTCCGTTTTTGGCTGACACCGACGGCAGTTTCCCAGAGCGGCCCGAGACACACTCGTCTATACATTTAATTCTTGCATCATTGTCATCCAATCTTCATGTCGACTTTCGCCTCGAGAATCTATTCATCAGTGGGTGAATCCAAATTGTCTAATATTTTAGAGCTCCCTCGGTTATCTGTATATGTAGATCTTATACGATAAGAAATAAAACAAAGACTGCCGAGCATCTTCAAAATTCCAAGTTAAGACGCTTTTGTGCCTGACGTGAAATAAATCATGTTTGAAGCATGACTAATAAATTCAATAAAGGCCTAAGCAAGATCTAATATCTCTTTTTGTTGTTCCTGTGCAATCTCCACGTTATGATGATAACTAACCTTGATAGTAAATTGACCTGATAGGGACATACTACCCGACATACCAATCAATGTCTTAGTATCTTCATTAACTCCATTCAGAAGGCAGTATGGAACGCTTTGAATCTTCATTATCAGAGTTTTCTTCGAGACTAAGATTATCAATCATTCTCAATACAGCTACAACTTTAAAAAATCATATATTTAGCTATCCATCTTTTCATGATAAAGGCACAATCTCAGTTATTTTGAACCCGTCTTGAGCTATCATTTCGTCCAAGAAACATTTAACAGTATCACCACAGAAGAAATCACGCTCATACAAACCCAAGAAATTTTGAGTAATGTTATCTGCAGATAATCTTACCTTCTTTGGGATATATCCCAGATGACATATACACACAAAAAACGAAAAGGTTGTCAATCATGCTTGATACTAATACATACTGTAGCAGTTTCATCGGTTACCACGCACGGCAAACGGCTTTCGGTGCTTCCTTGAGTTTAAGTATAAAATAAGTCAACAAGGGGAGGAAACATGGCTTATCTGACAGGGCACATCTAAGATTGAGGCTCTGCAAGAGTCAGTGTTCTATAAGATTGCTACCAGAATAGTCCAGGCAGTATGTATTCAGATATACATATGATCCGCCTATTGCCCTGTGCCCATTTCGGTGGTCCTTGTATTAAGAGCCATCAACTACTAGCATGTGTTCGGAAGGTCACATTCTTTGTGTGGCATCTTGTTAATTGAATCATCAAGTAACTATACTATCGGGCTAATTTCAATTTCATAGTCGGCTGTCGTCATTTTCAGATACTATGATAACCAAGTCGTAGCCTATTTTGTATCCGTGATAGATCAAGTTGATGTAATCAGCACATAATATATCATCAGAACTTACAGATATATAATTCTTTGATCAAGATTATTGTCGGCCACTTGGCTCTAAAATGAACGTTAGTTCTTAATATATTAACTGTCATACCGAAATCGTGATTATAGATCTATTTTCTTTTTGATCAAGTCAAATTGCTCAGCTAAGCATCCTCTCAAAACTAACTATAGAGAGGAAAACTTGGCAAGTGGCTTGGTCTTCGGATAAATCTTACAGACCTGGCTAGTCTCTATTCGTAACTCGTATCGTCTCTTTCTATATAAAAATCATCCATCGATGTTATGAATCAGGTTTCCAGTCAATGATACCGCGAAAGACAAACTAAAATATGAGCCAAGTCAAGTGAAATCATCTTATGTTCATTCTTAAGAAGTAGCAACAAACACTACTATATAGTTATAGAGATGCGCCCTGAACAAAAAATATTTGGCCTAATTAAATTAAAATAAGTGAGTAATCTTGACATCGGTTAACTCGGTAGCGAGCTACGCCCACGACTCTAGTTCTTGCCAAGAAGTCCCTTTAAAGCTTTTCATTAAGAACTTTGTTATCAAGTATATACGACACAAGAAGGCCTCGGGTCTTTGATGGCACTTCTTACGCTGGTATCTTACAATAATCGATCTTCTTTTTTTAATTCATTAATCTTATGGAGCTATAGAGCTATGAAGATTATAATCGATCATATATGACTCTGTTATTCGGGCGAATGCGTTATCACTGCTATGTACCTGCCATTCAAGTCTACAGAAATGATGGAACTTCTCAAACCCCTTTGTTTCATCTGTCAATGGAGGTAGCCAACTTAGGCGGTTTACAATGTTAACACCATGGAAAAATGTATTACCCTCCCTGTCTTGAAAAATAGTATCTGCTTATCACATGTTGCAATTCGTGTCCCAGCAAGTAGGTAGCCAGTCCAAACAGCAATGGCAGGTGCTTAAAACGCATGGACAGCCAACTTTTACTACTTAACTTGGTTCTACCGAACTCCGAGAACATTCTGAGTCTTCAGAGTCGTACCTATAAGACAAAAATGAAATCCCACGGGCAATTTATAGCAAAGTGGAAAAAAGGCATTATTCGAGGTAGCCAAACTTTGTCTGTGCTAGCACCCTATATTGACTAATTGATAATATCGTGTGTCCAAGCTCTATATCAAGATGCATATCATAATGGGGGAGGAAGATACATTTGATGTTCATATGTAGATATTAGTATGGCTCGTTCCCTCTCTAGGCTCTCTAGCGCGGGAGAAGTTCCTGAGATCCTTATTAGGAAAATTATCTGTAAGGAACGGAGATTCTGGTCAGAACCTTGAACTCACAGCATGTAGGGTTTGGCTAAGGGTTGGGACTGTACGGTTACATATCGGCAAAATACACCTGTGACCTCATTGAGCATAATCTTCATGTAGGTCGCCGTCTAGCTATTATAAACCTGGTGCGACAGTCGCCGATTTCTTGCTCAAATCATTCTCATTATCAGCGCAGCTTTAACAGCCTCAAACTGACAGGCAAAAGCATCTTTCAATTAGGTCTTCAGCTCTTGCCATGGTGCATATAAAAAGCTCTTCGAGCATCCGCATCTCGTTGCTACAAGACTATCCCGTGCCTTGAAGCCTGACCAAATTCCCATCAACTACTAAAAACCTTCTCGCAATTCATTGCTCTACATCTTATCACCGAGACGAGCACCAAATTATAGGCTCTTATATCTGCCTTCCGGATGCTATTCCCACACCGGAACACGGCACATCAATCCAACTGACTCCTACTATTGCTTGCCTTATCTGCCGAAATTCCACAACTAATCCTATTATGCCATACTCAAAGGCTCATACTCTGGTTATACCAGCTACATCTTTTGTCACATATGCTTCGGTGCCCCCTTCCCTTTACAATATGGGAACCTTGCAGCTATGCCATGTAGCTCTCCAAACCCCGCTAAGGCGTCCCGAGTGCCTTCCTCTGACCAATGCTAAGGCATATTGCAACCGACCATCTCGTATATCGTCTTATCAAGCCCGGGCCTTGAGTAGTTCGACGACTGCCCCCAAAGGTACACCCAACAGCTCTAATAAGGAATTGAATTGGCCTAAAGTCCCCAACCCCACGCCATACGACATCTTTGACTTACCTAAGAAGAGTGCTTATGATAAACGCGCTTATTTTCAGCTGGTCAAGCTATATCACCCCGATAGACATAGGCATGCCGCCGCCGTGACCGACAGAGGGGTCGACGAATCTACACGACTAGAGCGGTACCGTCTGGTAGTTTTAGCCCATGAAATACTGTCCAGTCCTCAAAAACGCAAGGCATATGATATGTATGGTATGGGCTGGGTAAACAATGGTCACACCGAGTCATATACCAGTCAACATTCCTATCGCGAAGCTGATCAACATTACCATTCTCAGCATGGAAATGGGGCATGGCGAAATAGCACGTGGGAGGATTGGGAAGAATGGCATGCGCAGCAGCGCGGAGGAGAAAGCAAACAGAAGCCAATATTCATGTCCAACGGTGCCTTTGCAGCCTTGGTTTTTGGACTGGCTGGTGCAGGGACACTGACACATTTCTCTTACTTGGACAACCAGGCTTCGGAGATGCTACATTCACGACAAAGGGAACACCATCGTATCATGATGGGTTTAGCACATCGAGATAAGGCTTCTACCGAGATGTCGCGTGAAGAGAGACTGCTGGTATTTATTGAGTCTGCCGGGCATGAAATTCCTAGCACGAGTGACAAGAAGAATTAAAACGTAGACTTACCCCGTGATGATATAGGAAACTATAATGACATACTTGCAAATATATTCTATATAAACATCTGGTATTATTGCAATGTGTACTGTGCCGTGAAATTATCTACATTTAGCGAAGTCGAGCTACAACGCCACGGATAGCTTTTTCCGCGTTGGTAGGTATCATGCTTTCGGATGGCCCATTCTTAAGCATGTCGCCAACTAGCCACATTATCTTGCCTTTGTGAGGCTCAACACCCGCAAGCAACTCCGAGCTTCGGGGTAAATTGCGTTCATATGATTCCCTTGCAAGCTTGATATAGGCGTCTTCCGTAATTTCCTGGAACCATAATTGATGCGCATCTAGATACTCACGTAGGGTGACAGGCCGGACCTCACTCGTTTCACTATCCTGTAATTCTAGTGCCTTATCGTATAGGATGAAAAGAATCTCCTTAGCAACGGTCAAGGTTATGGATTTGGTATGGAGGTAATGTAGGAGCTCAGCTAATTCATTGACAGAAATCATATCTGCTTGAGTTCTGGATTCCTGGACATCGAGAGCCTCTGTGACGTTGAGTTTATCTGCCTTAAGAAGTGGCCCAAACTCATGGATAACCCAGTTTGCAACTAGCAAACTTAGGCTTTTATCGACATAGGCAGGATCTGCCAACTGCGGGTTATCTCTTGATTGCAAATCATGAAGTTTTCGCACAACTAGATAAAAGTACTCAAGCTTGTCATCGTTGCTGGCCGAGACTAAAGCAATAGCATCTTTCGGTAGGAGACCAAACTTCGAAATTAACATATCAATCTCGACATCAGGAGTTGATATAACAGACTCACGCAGAGTCTCAATGAGATCACTACCAATCACCAATGGAGGCAGATCTGGATCTGGCATGTAGCGGTAATCAACTTCACCTTCTTTTCCTCGAAGATGTTTGGTTTCCTTGGTACCCAGAGTCCAGCCACGGGTCTCACAAGCTATAGTACCTCCAGCTTCGATCTCACGGATTTGGCGATCTCTTTCAGCAATTATAGCATCCTCAATAGCCTTGATTGTGCTCAGATTCTTGATCTCAGTGCGTGTTCCCAGCGCACTCGAAGGACTATCAGTTCTCCGTACTGATACGTTGACATCTGCACGGAGACCACCAGATTCCATACCAACAACACAGGCATCAAATGTATTGAGCAATGTTTGGATTTTGTTGACGAAGACGGCCGCAGTTCGGGGATGGTGCATATCTGGCTCAGATATAATCTCAATCAATGGCGTACCGGCACGATTGAAGTCGATCCAATGAACATCACCAGGCTGTGACAATGTCTTGGCAGTGTCCTGCTCCAGTTGGATCTGCTTGATTCTCACAGAAACATTATCACCATCTTCCGCGGCGATTCCGTCACGCGCAGTAAGAGTGATGTGTCCGGACTTGGCAAAAGGTTGGTAATATTGAGTGATCTGATATCCTGCTGGTTGATCCCACCAAAAGTAGTGCTTGCGATCGAATTGGCTTATGGGATTGATGGTGCAACTCAAAGCAAGTGCCGCCCTGATGGCTGGAACTAGGACGGGTGGTTGAAATATTGGCTGAGAGCCGGGAGTAGAGAGATCGAATAAGGCTACATGTTGATTGACATCGGATTTGGTAGCTGTCGAGACCGATGCTGGTGAAAAAAGCTTCGTTGGAGAGTTGAGTTGGGCATGGATTTCGATTCCTATAGAGAGATCCCAGCCATCAACACTCTGTTTGCTTGACTTTGATTTGGGCTTCGACCCAGACATTTTCTGACGTTTCGCTTCATCCTTCAACCGCTTTCGAAGAGGGACGCTTGTTTGATTCTGGGCGAACTGCGGTAAATTTAGTATTGTCTTTGGTTCGAGGTTCAGATCTGATAATGGCGGGCATGTTTGTGAGCTTCGTCGGGCTTGAGATGTGAGAGGTGAGATCCCGTTCGAACAAGAGACATGACGCAAAGTGATATTACGCCGTAGACTGGCGCATGTTGTCCGCCCGATCGTCATGGTAGATTCGTGCGCTAAGAACTAGAGATAAAGGGCTGTGCTACATACAACATGAGAGACGAAGTTAGATTTGCAGCGGGCGAAAAGAGCTTAAACCCTGGTGGACGGAATGTCGAATAGGGAAGTTGTTAGTGGGGTTACGATGTATGCACGTGATCAGAAAAAAAAGGACAACTTCTTTTAAGCATAAAAATGGTTCTAGATATAAAGAATACCTTCTATTAACATGGATGTACATAAGGCCAGTCAGACGCGAGGAAGTGATGGAAACAAAGTGATAGCTCGGGCCAGATTGCAAAACAGCTCTTGGCAGATGGTTGACAGCTCAGAGACAGCTAGATGTGTAGCTATTGTTGGTGATGTTGTGCTCAATTGTCAAAAGTGGGGCAATGTTGCGATGTGAATACATATGAAGAGGCAAGATATATACATGTACACTTAGCAAAGCGTTTTTCTACTCCGGCAAAATGAGCGCATATCATAAGCCTATAGAGACATCATTTCACTTCGATCAAGTGTTGGTTCCTTGAAAACATGATACTTGGTGCCTGTAGCTCTAGCCCTGGCGCCAATGGCCTAAGCTCTGCAGCCACACAGTGATGTCAGGGCGCCACAGCAATAATATACTTTTACTTTTGTAGATGTGCCCCACATGTAGGGGATTTGCTTGGCCACGAGAGGCAAAAGGATTCAAGACGCTAGGGTTACTTTCTCGCTAGCGGCCATTGTTGCTGGAATCCGGGTTGAACTCTGGGTTACAGGTTGTAGGGCCTTGTCTGCTCCACCAGCTGAGCAAAGAAGCATCGACGTTTGGATTTTTGCCGTGTAGTGTCTTCTGCCACTTTTCCTCCTCGCAAACTACATCTCCACACGCCCTTTTTCTTCAACATCAAAACAACAACCATCATCTGTGATTGGCGCTGCATTTGAACTTCATCGCCATATCTTCTACGCAATCTCCATTTTCTAAAGCTAGTGTTTTGCCTGTCTTTTTTTCTCGACTGACTACACTGTTACTTGTTTCTACTATATCAACAGTGGCGACACCTCTTTTTATATTCTTTCTCACAACGAACTCTCGATAAACTCGTAACCATCTCTCCATCGTCACTCTGTCACGACTCATCCACTACATAGGAAAGAATCGACCGAAGAAAGACAAAAAACTCTCGACCTTCTCCAACTCAAAAAAACAACAAAATACCAGCAGTCTACATCACACTAGTAGATAGCTGTCTCAATCCCGACATCTTATCCTATATAAACTTGACTGTGCCCTCACCTCCTGGCACCCGTCAACTACGCTCTCCACTCTCATTGGGGATCTATACATCTTGATTCTTCTATTCACAATCCGATATCCCCTATTCACAACCCCAGATATAACCAATGGCCGACGCACTTGCCGATACACTCAAGGGTGCGAGTATTAGGTAAATATATGCAGTAACAGAATATTGTCTACTCAATGATCGCCACTCTAATACTTGGACTATAGCGAGGGTGATGACTGGAAGTCGTCACTGAACATTCCCACGAAGGACACCCGGACACAAACAGAGGTATATCCGACCTGAAGAAGCACACATTTACTCGATATTGAAGTTCCAATTCTGACGTACATATACAATTAGGATGTCACTAACACGAAGGGCTTTGAATTCGAGGACTTCCATCTCAAGCGTGACCTCTTGATGGGAATATTTGAAGCTGGTTTCGAAAAGCCCTCGCCTATTCAAGAAGAAGCCATCCCCGTCGCCCTTACTGGCCGCGACGTCCTGGCTAGAGCCAAGAACGGTACTGGAAAGACCGCCGCCTTCATAATCCCCGCACTACAGAAGATCAACCCCAAGGTGTCTAAGATTCAATGTCTCATCTTGGTACCTACCAGAGAGCTGGCTATGCAGACATCGCAGGTCTGCAAGACCTTGGGTAAACACCTCAACATCAACGTGATGGTGACCACTGGTGGTACAGGTCTGCGTGATGACATCGTTCGTCTTCAGGAGCCAGTTCACGTCATTGTCGGTACCCCTGGTCGTATTCTAGATCTCGCTGGCAAGAATGTTGCCGACCTGAGCGAATGCAACATGTTCATCATGGATGAAGCCGACAAACTTCTTTCAATCGAATTCACACCTGTTATCGAACAGCTGCTGCAATATCATCCAAAGGATCGCCAAGTCATGCTGTTCTCTGCTACCTTCCCCGTCGAGGTCAAGGGCTTTTCCGATAAAAACATGCACGACCCTCATGAGATCAACCTAATGGATGAGCTCACGCTACGCGGTATCACCCAATACTATGCTTACGTCGACGAAAAGGATAAGGTGCATTGCCTAAACACACTGTTCTCTAGATTGAAAATCAACCAATCTATCATCTTCTGCAACTCCACCAACCGTGTTGAGCTTCTGGCTAAGAAGATCACCGAGCTAGGCTATTCATGCTTCTACTCTCACGCCAAGATGGCCCAGACAGCCCGTAATCGTGTATTCCACGATTTCCGCAAGGGTGTCTGCCGTAACCTTGTCTGCTCAGATCTACTTACCCGTGGTATCGATATCCAAGCCGTGAACGTCGTCATCAACTTCGATTTCCCCAAGAATGCCGAAACATACCTGCACAGAATCGGCCGTTCTGGTCGCTACGGTCACTTGGGTCTAGCAATCAACCTAATCAACTGGGAGGATCGCTACAATTTGTACAACATAGAACAGGAGCTTGGTACTGAAATCCAGGCAATTCCTTCTGTCATAGACAAGAGTCTTTACGTCTATGACAACCCCGAGAACATTCCTCGTCCTATTAACACTGTACGCCCACCTTCGGCTAGAAACAATGCTTCTGCACAAGTTCAGGTGCAACCTGCTGGACCTCCCCAAAACGCTACCTGGCAAGGACAGGCCGGATTTTCACAAAACGGTGGCTACCCTAACCAGAACCCGGGCCAAGGGCAAGGCCAATTCTCTGGCCAACAGCAATACCAAGGCCAGCGTAACAACAACAACTGGCGTGGCGGTCAGAACGGGCGTGGTCGTGGCAATTCCAACCGCGGCCAAGGCCGTGGTGGTCATGGAGGCAACCGTGGTGGTAGACAGTAGAGTAGGTCATCATAGATCTACTCTGCAAGGATGACTGTTAATTGATCTCGGCGTGAAGCTTACCATTTCGATAGTTTCTACCTACGCTGTTCAATTTCATGCTATGTCTTCCTGCTACCACTAGTATCGAGTACATTTTTGATATCTTTGCATCGATCTCTTAACTCTTTCTACTACATCTTTGGGTTTAAAAAAAAGTGCTCTATCATCCGAGTTGTTGCATATCACTCTTCTTATATCATTTTCTCCTCTATTTTATTCGTTTCTTGTATCATTATCCTATTCTTACACCACATCCGACCTTTCATTATTTCCCTTCCATATTGCCCCGTTGCGTGTATCCAGCTCTCGCATCATCTCATCTTCCGCTGTGGACATCTATGCCGCGCTTAGGAGACGCTCTGCGTCACTGTACTGCATATATACCTGGGTATTCTCTTTTTTTTTTCTCTTTGTTTTATACCGCTTTGTTTCGTCCATCTTTTGGGCCCTGTGTAGGTATACTTGTTTGCCCTTTTGTTTGGAGGTAAACTCGTACTGGCGTTTTCCTATTGGTGTTCGGCTCTATCCTTTCATTGTTCTAGATGGAATTGGAAATTCTATCGGCGTTGGATCGGCGTTATTTCCTTGATTTCTTGGCTTGATATTGCGTCTTCTTCACGGTCATACCACTCACGATGCTTTTTTCTCAACCGGCAAGCCTAACAACAATTCTAAGATAGTCATCTCTTGTTCCTTTGTTTCCGTCTTTCTTGCTATCTATCTTGAGGATTAACATCCTATATCAAGAGCCTTGTGGTGTCTTTTTTTTCACCTCCAGAGGCCTAGCATCATCTCTACTATTTTCTCATTTTATTTTTCATCTCACACAACAAGATCAATAATCCTTGTTTTATATCCTTCGCACTTGACATAACTCAATGCTCAAGTGAACGGATCTTGGTCAAAACGCATAGCAGTCACTGCGCTGCGGAGGGAGAAATCAAATCATGAATGACGAGTTCTCTGGATGGCGCAATGGGGTTGGGTATAGGTTTACATGATTTCGGACGATGCGATATACGGCACCGAGAATGGGCATGGCCCTCGCAAGTAGCATTTGAGAGTCATTATGCCAATGACTAACTCATCTCTACATCATTCTGGGGATCACTCGCATTGGACTCTGATGGAGACTCTCACTATATATGATGATTGCATAGTTATATAATCTGGACAAGGTATTGCTCCTTGGACCATTTAACTTGCTTCTTCAGTATGAGAAACTCTACAGCGCCCTTTGTTTCCCTCACAAAATTATAAAAAAACTTTTCTTTTTCTTTTGGAGGCGCTGAAGCCGCAAGATAGGCTTTTGATTAGTTTAGATTTCACGAGAAGTCTTCTAGCTATCCCATCAAGAGATTTCTCTGCATATCAATAACAATATAAACACAAGCCAGTCACGCTCTATGGTGGTTGGCTTTCTTCCCCTCTAACTTTCGCTCATCGACAATACAGGTGAAGGGATAATATATAATGAATTAACATGAGGTTATGTGTGTCTATGATCTTTTAACCAAGACCCCAATGAACTCTACCCCGATGAATTGAGCAGTGTTTATATTAGACTAGACATTTTGCAATTATGCAAGTTATTCTTCGGAGCGAATGAGAGCCAAGTGATGTGAGAAGTTATGATCAAAAGCCCAATTTAGAACCGGATATTCACAAGTTTTGTGTGGTGAACAGGTTTCATGATTATTCTATATGAATGTAAGATAAGGTGACAGGCACAGCTCAAATGATCCAAGATCACGCGTACAGATGTTGATTTTAATGCGCTACCAATGAATGTATTGGTCAATGGAAATTGAAAAGCCATTCACTTGAACTTGATGCTGAAAGATATGAGAAATAGACAAGATCTGGGTGTTGAATGATGACAAGACGTGAAGATTTTTTTTGTTCTTTAGGTGGGCCATCTTATTGAGAGTCACGTGATCATTAAGTGCTCCTTTTGAATGTTACATCTACTAAAATAACCCTAGTGGTTTTGCAACCCTGGTATGAAACTCTAGCAAACTCTAATAAAGGCCAAAGGCGTACACTGAGAACCCCCTGGACACACATTGAAAAAGTGGTGGAACACGTGGTATAGTGGGCTGCTATTATAGTTTTTTATTTTTATTTTTATTAATTTTTTTTAATTCATTAATCTTATGGAGCTATAGAGCTATGAAGATGTATACTATTATAGTATTATGTATGATTCTTACCTTGATACCAAGAAAGCTTAAAGGTTTCTTTTTTACGCACTATAAAAAATACTAATCTATTTGTGATAAAATCTCAATCACTTAATCATCAGACGCAAAAGAGAGATAGCCAAAGAGCTTGTGCAAGTTGATTTCCATTTCATATTGAAGTAAGGAAATAAGAAGCCGAAAATCTTGTAAATACATATTTCTTATCCTTGATAGTTAACCATGATATAATTTTACTCAATATTTCGATCCCTTCTCTAGTTCTTATACTACATATCTATTCAGTTATCAGTCGTTTTATGTCTTTATAGATCTAACCCCGATGAATCGTCAGACATCAAGGAAAGGTCATTTAGAGCTTTAGATGAAGGCAATATACAGACACATATTGTTGTCTTGATAAGGGCGCGAACTTGCTGCGTAGCATTGTGGAGAGTAGCAGGAGTAATTGACTGACCAAACAACATACCATGATTTTGATAAATTGATAGGTATAGCTAATTTAATCGCTCAGACGAACTAATGACCTCATCTCTGCCTCGTTGAAGATGGAGATTCCTTTGATGTTTCATGATTATAAGCATGTTATTCTACTTGCTTATGCTGGTGAGTAACCATCTTAGAGACATGGTTTCACAGACGGAGGAGTGTGATATTTAACACGGAGATCTCGAAGAAAGAAACATTTTCCAAGACTCTCAAACAGGAAAGTTACTGATCATTGATTTTTATATGGCTAAATTTCTGGATCGGCCGCCATCGAGAAAGCATTGATTGATACTGAATCAGAACAGAACTCGAAGTGATTGTATCTTGAACGAGCTCATGTGTTAATTCAACCTATCATCTTCATAGCAAATATAAAGCAAAGTTTCCAGTCAATCATGGCCATTCTGGCTTGTAAGTTAAGAACTTCTCACATGACATCCGACATTACAGTGAATTTTTGAACTTGATTCTAGAACAACTGTATTTGAGTATTGTTTATGAAGCATCAGCTTCTGGCCCCTAGGAATAGTTCACTTTTAGTGCTTGGATTGCTGCGATGGTGTAACCGTTTTTGTGTTTCGATGGGGGAGGCGGTGCTAGTTGTTGACACTTCCTGCGTACTCCTTGTCTTTAGTGAGCATTGCCTATGCCGCCGCCCCCGGGAGCCGACAGTCTAGCACTTCTTGAAGGAGAGTTTCTAGGATGATATCCTGTATCTTGATTTATTGGTATGCCGATCTGGCAATGACGGCTTCCCAGCGATCAATCGTGGCCTCCAAGCATCCACTAGGGAGCCTAGTGAAGTTGATGGTCTTCTTGATGTGCTCCTGCGTCATGGTGTGTTGATCTTCAACACAGCGCACCCTAATGATATCGACGACCTCCAGTGGCGTACCAATGTCTTGGCAGATATCTTTGTTTTCATGGTGAGTAGATGAAACTGCGGAGATGGTGGGTTGAAGTGATGCTTTCCTGGACTACTGTGGCGCTAGCTTTCGCACGAGTTCCACGACGGTTAGATTCGTCAGACATCCTGACGGTGAGCTGGTAGGTAGGCAAATAGAGGATAGAAAGTAAAAAATATATACAAGTATATGTGTAGAAGGTAAACTAAGGGCTCATAGCCTGTCACTTGTTGTCACTTTTGCACATTTATATGTAGGATAAAATTGACTAATAATGCAACTTGATTTTTTAACTAAGATCTTCCTGAATGAAGAACTAAAATTAGCTTTAGCTCAACGTCTCCGAAAAAGACGTTTCAGGGTAGTCGTTGTGCTAGTGTTCTTTGTGCCGGTTGCCCCAGCCATAGCTAACAACCCAATAATATTAGAACGGCCCGTAGACGAAGCTGCCGTGAAAGCACTCCCTACATGGCCCTTAAAACAAGCCTTCATGAGCGCTGTCTTGCCATGAGAATCCTCATGATCAATATCTGCGTCATTGTCAACCAAGAGCTCAGCAATATTAGTATGACCCCTTGAACAAGCCTTAATGAGAGCTGTCTCGCCATGAGAATCTTGATGATTGACATTAGCCTTATTGTCAACCAAGAGCCTAGTAATAGCAAGATGGCGTTGGTAGCAAGTCTTCATGAGGGCAGTCTCGCCGTGAAAATCTTGGCAATTGACATTAGCTCCATTCTCAATTAGGAACCTGGAAACATGAAGATGGCCATTATAGCAAGCTGCAATAAGGGCAGTTGATTCATCACTGGTTCGATGATTTATATCAGCCCCGCTCTCAATCAAAAGCTCGGCAACATCAAAATGACCTTTCGAGCAAGCCTTTATGAGGGCAGTTTTGCCATTAGATTCCCCATGATTGAGATCAGCCTTTGCTGCAACCAAGAGCTTAGTAATATCAATATGGCCGTTATAACAGGCTTTTATGAGAGCGGTCTGGCCACGAGAATCTTGATGATCTAGATCAGCCCCATGCTCAATCAAAAGCTTGGAGACGTGAACATAGCCCCCATGACAGGCCTTCATGAGAGCAGTCTGGCCATGAGCATTCTTATGATCAAGATCGACTTTATGCGCGATCAAGAGCTTAGCGATATCAAGATGACCCTTGGAACAAGCTTTCAGAAGAACACTCTCGCCATGAGAGTCTTGATGATTGACGTCAGCTCCGTTCTCGATCAAGAGTCTGGAAACATGGAGATGTTCGTTATCGCACGCAGCGAAGAGAGCAGTTGAGCCGTTAGAGCTTTGATTATTGATATCAGCTCCATTCTGGATCAAGAGCTGGCAGACGTCGAAATGTCCTTTATAGCAAGCTGTGATAAATGCAATTGAACCATTAGAAGTCTTGTGATTGACATCAGATCCGTTCTCGATCAAGATCTTGGCAACATTGACATGACCATTATAGCAAGCTTCGATAGACGCCGTCCGACCGGCAGAGTCTTGACGGTTGACTCTGGCTCCGTTCGCAATCAAGAAATTGGCGATATCAAGTTGACCCCTTGAGCAAGCCTTCATGAGAGCAGACTGGCCTTGAGAATCCTGATGGCCGATGTTGGCTCCATTCCCAATCAATAGCCTTGAAACATGGAGATTACCGTTATAGCAAGACGCTATAAGAGCAGTGGAACCATTAGAAGTTTGATAGTTGACACTAGCTCCGCTCTTGATCAAAAGCTCGGTAACATCAAGATGACCATTGAAGCAAGCCGCAATGAGAGCAGTCTCACTACCCAAAGTTTCATGATCAACTTCAGCTCCATTGACAATGGAGCTGAGTAACATCAAGATGACCCTGGGAGCAAGAGTTCAGAAGAGCAGTTTCCCCAGTGAAAGTCTGATGAATGATATTAACTCCATAACGAATTAAGATCCTAGCAACATCAAGATGACCGTGATAGCAAGCTATCACAAGTCCAGTCCAGCCGTCAGACGTCTCGTGATTGACATTAGCACCGTTCGTAATCAGCTGTTTGACAATACTGGGATTTCCGTTCCAACAGGCAATCAAAAGTGCTTGATGCTTGCGCTTATGGTCTTCGGGTACTACATCGATATCCTTGCCAAGTAAGCACTGAACAATGTAATAATCATTGTAAAGACAAGCTATTTGAAGATAAGGTAAACCGCAGATGTCCCCATCAGTGTTGGCACCATGCTGTATCAACAGTCGTGTAGTTGTAGTCTTCCTAGCCTTTATAGCAATCGAGATTGGCGTTAGGAACTTTAAAGCGAAGCTGATTGGCATACTATCAAAGCTTTCGTTAGTCAGGCCTCGACTAACAGGTTCGTCGATTTGAAGGCAGTAATTGACATCAGCACCTTTGGAGAGGAGTAAATCTAGAACATCATCTTTTTCGTTGCTGCAGGCAGGAAACAAGGCTTTGCTACATATATCTCTGCAGTCGGTGCCTATCTCCGACATGACCACAATGAGAAGCTTGACGATATCTGTGTGACCCTGGTATGAAGCTATTTCCAAGGCGTTTGTGGGTGGAAGGTCAAAGGCTTGTTGAACTAGCAGTTCGATCACGGCATGATATCCTTGGTAGCATGCCATATTGATAGCGATAGTTACACCACCGCCGTGGAGAAATAGGTCGTTGACGGTAGGCCATTGAGATCTAAACGAATGGTCGGAAGTTTGATACATGTCAATAGCGGAGCGGAGTTCGTTGTGATGGCCATTGTAGACCATGTGCCAGATGGGACTTTTATCAGAGTTTTGACTGCTAAGTTTCTCAAATCTGATTCGATGATCTATCAACTGTACACGTTGAACATTAGTATGTGAGTGTCTCAAGGTGTACATCTGAAAGAGAGTATCTATACCACTCTTTCCTGGCGTACTCGGGATGCCACAGACATGGCTACACCAGTTCTCTGCGACGTAGCTGAAGAATTCCAAAGTTACAGTATCGTTATACTTCGAGGCGTTCTGTACTTCTGGTAGAGAGGAGTATTTGTAGCAGATGTCTGATAAAATGGGCTCAGTCGTTTCTGGAACACAGGAAAGAAGTAGGCCATGTAGAAGAATAGATGACTTCAGTAAGAATTCCTTGGCTGTCTGGTTTATAAGATAAACCGTAGAGTCCTTGATGGACTTCCCAGATATGAGGAGGCGGATTCATAGACGATGGAATTAGAGGAAAACAAGATAAAAATGTTGTTAAGCGATCAAGGCGATACGAATGAATCGCTACATAATAATGATACTTAGGTTGTCGGAGACTTAAGCTAGAGAACTCTATTGCAAATTGATTATGTCGCCGACGCCTCTTTCAATATGCATGGCCATTTTTCTCGGTTATGGTGCTGACTAGACGCATTTGGTTGATTAATTTACATTCACATATACAGATGACTAAATATACCCAGTACTTATGAAATCATCTTCACTGTAAGTAAACCTACAAGCATATGTAAACTTTTCGACTATCAGCTTAGTTCCTGTATATTTAAATAAGCTGGATTAAGTAGTTATATATGTATATAGCACGACAGGATCACCTTTCATTAGTGTTTCTTTCATACATATGTTATATATACGTACATATTTAGTCAGCAAGCTGATAACTACAGATATTCTTGCCAAATCAAATTTATACAGTATTTACGGTGGTTTTCAAGGGATAGTAAGCAGCCACATGATTTCTTTCCACCCTAGTGATAAAAGTTTTTTTATCTCGATAGCCAAGTCATTTGTGAGGATATGAAAAACCCGACTTTGGCTGCAGTGGCATCATTTTGTATTGCAAAATTACTCAAAGGCTGGGGAACCTTACATGATACTCCTGTCAACGCTAACATGTCGACATAAATCGATATATGACGTAGTTTTTTCACAGCCTAGTTTATTAACAAAGCCTATATCTTCATAACAATACCTTAAGCCCTCACATTGACTAGTAGTCTACAATTTTCACCACCTCAAAACAATAACAGTTAGTGCATATGATCCGAAATCTTAGAAAATATAGACTCAGGATATCCGTGCTCTATACTAGATTGTACTGTCTGAGCAATTAATAGATACTATTTACATACCCACCAGCGTTAGAAAATAGTTGAGAGAGAATTAACGTATAATAAATAATAAAGGCAACACAGATACTATGGTTTAATCGTTTCAAGAAAAGAAAAAAAGAATCCACTTGCTGGAAGACTTATTAGCACTTGATAAAGAAAAAGCTCTCTACCATAAGATTATATGTATGTACTAACTATCGAAGTCTAGCTACCTTATAGTTCAAATACGAAGATACCCACGAATGAAGACATGCAAAGAGTGAATATAGTTTGCAATTAGAAGATGTAAAAGTGGACAGCAACAGCTATCCTACATAACTGAAAAAAAAGAGACAGAAACTATATGTATCTATAGTAGATAGAAGATAGATGAGGGCTGTCACGCGGAGCAGTCGTGAGAGATATACAAGCTCGAAAGAAGGGTTTCAGCACTAATGTGTTGTCAAACGAAATAGATGAGAGTTTAGCTTGGGCACTACGTTATCTACGGACTCACTGCCATTATAATCTATCAGAGTCTTGATAGTTACGAAGACTACAAGGTAGCTGCAAAGAATCCTACTGACAATATGTTGCTTTCTAGTGAAATATCATTCTAGGTAGTACTAAAGTATCTACAGTCATTCTTCATGATATCCAACGTGATACATCTCTTTCCTTGGTTTCTATCACAATAGCTTTCGTCATACCGTAAGTGATCATGATACTAATAACGATATACGTGGTCATAGTTATAATGGCAGTCTGAGCCCACATAATGCTTCTAGTCAACAACAATTACCATATCTACTTGGTATGTAAGGTAGACTATGGATATATACCATTTATTGATATAATATAAGGACATATGAACTAATACCATACAGCGTTACACAACCATATCTATGGTTTCTTGGATATAAATTAGTAGCTACCGTTTTCTCATGTGGTCAATACATTTCTATTATCAATGCGACCAGACGGCCCACTCACTTCAGACACAGATAAATTCAAGCCCAATTCAGGGTTTTTGATATCACTACTACACTTAATGATACACTTAGATAACTTTCTTTGCTCACGGTACATGTAGTACATTGTGCAATGGAAACCAGTCAACTGTGAAGAAAGTCATCAAATATGATGTAAAGACACAATGTAGAATAGAGAATGTGTTTAGAATTTATTCTCATTCCGCATGAAATCCAAGTTACAAGTATCACGGCAACAGACACTATCCAGCACGTTGCTATACATATGTTGTTTCACAAGTATGTCTTAGCTTATAAATGTTGAAATGGATCCTGACATGGCATCTACTTAGGTCAACCTACCACTGGAGACCAACCAGTTGGCCGATGAGGTTCGAGGACTGTTTCTTGTTACTAGTATAAGCTCTGTATACATTACCGTAGACTCTAACTTGTAGTCCTTGTCATATCGTACTCATATTGATTAATCTAACGATACGTCCAACACATAGCTTGGGCTGACTCCGGCTACGATGTCTCATTAGCAGGAACATTCCTATCGAAGTGAATGTCAGGAAGTCATAGGATACCAGGTTGCAGGCGTTATACGCTGCCGAAATATCACCATACTACCCCAGGAAGACATCACGGTAGTAAATAGACGCTTCAAGATAGAGGAGAAACCTCGAGATCAGGTCTTAGGTACTGACGAGAGTCACCTGCGGAGAGAAGATGTAGACACTCTTTTGTGCTCTATTAGGTTAGGTGAGAATCACAGAGATTTGATGTGAGTTATTGTGGTGAAACAATGTGTATTGGTCTTGGTTTTGTAAGATTTCTTGCTATTTCCAGCTTACCGAATTAGGGTTAAAGGTGTCTCAGGAAATCAAAGTATCCAAGGCCTGGTACAGTTACGTAACGTTTTTTCCCCTGGTAATAAACCCTGTATAAGCATAACAACTACCAGCTATCTTAGAATTTAGTTGGTTGTCGTTCGTCAACCGAAGGCTCTACTATATTTTGAACTAAAGTCTACAATTAGAGCTTATTTTAGCGGCCATCTTAACTTAGTTCTTCCTGAACAAACTAATGCCGATACTACACATCAATATCCCGAATAGACTAGCTGACTTAGATTATGTAGTGAGTAGCTGTATAGAGGCCTACATTTCGAACAACCACTACAAACTTGATATAGGATACAGTTGCATCGCCACTTTGCACACGGTAATATAGACACACCCTTGACTGAAAGGAATAATTCGTACTGGCTCTAGTAACTTCTACCTGGAATACACAGTACATAATGTGACTCATCCGTTGAGCTCTCTCACATATTGATATGAGATATATCTCGTACGACAAGAATTATAATGCCGTATATAGCTGTGTACACGTGTCATATTAGTAAACTATCTCTAGACTGCGTTAGAAGCGGCAAGCGGTTTAATGAAAGGCTAGATGTCAACAATGCCATAAGACGTGTACAAATTATATGACCACATGCAGAAACTGTACAGCAACGGACGCAGATTCCGAGTCAAAAAAAGAAAGCATTTGGATATAGCGTACATACGAGATGTGTGTATGGTTGTACGTGTTTTTGCAGTAGGTTATTAGTAGGCTTTGAGAATGATTACGACTATATTCTGCGAATGAGCCATAAGTGCATACACGCACAGATTTGAAGCTAGAAACGTCTATGAGCTGCTGAGAACTGCATGTTGGATTGCATATCAGGCGTCTATACGTGGAATGCAACTGAGCACCGGACTTGACGAAAATTTGTGACAGAAAGGATAGGGCGGCAGTGAGAAGATTATGAAGATGTGATGTGAGGTAAGACAAGATTAGTTGGTTATGGTTTTTGGTGGATCATGTCGCAGGTGATGAAAAGACCAATATGGCTAGTTGTAGGCCGACTCCGGAGATTTGAACGTAAGCTGGGCTTAGACGAGAGAAGCAAGTAAGAATACTGGCATGGGCCGAGTTTAAGGCGCCGATTTAGAGTAGGAGAAGAGGTTAAAGAAATCCTAGTATCGTTATGATGATAATAGTAAGGCTTATGCCAATATTTGATTACGAACGCTTGCTATATCTGAGTATCTGCAGCTGATATAGTAAGAATGGAGGCATCAAGATTGAGCACAGATATACCTTATAGTGAATGGCAAGGCCATTTCAACATAGTTATTGTGTGTAGTACAAGTGTGGAAGATATAATAATTACTGGTATGAAGTTGGCTGGGCGAACCGAACCTTGTCGAGAAGTAGATAAAGCACATTTTGCACAGACATCTGGACAGTGTTTGCAAATTTTATGGTGTTTAGCCAGAGTCATACTGATTTAGTACGGAGGTTATATGTATTTTCTTGTTAATTAGTATTGAATATTCACTTTTTTCTGTATATACCTAAACATCCTGCCCCGAGAGGCATCAACATTCAAGATACTTCTGTCAGCTATGATGATGAGAGGATATGGACGAGTTGATGTGTCCGGTTCCGCTAGGCTGCATCAAGATTCCATGCGGCCGTATCCGATAGCCGCCAATAGTCAGCCAGAGCCATACTGATTTCTACTAGGATAACATGTGAGATGTGTTTGTATGACTAAGAGACCTGGATAGTATAGGCGCGATTGTCATTAGCCAATTCACTAGGGAGCTCTGGCTTAGCCAAAACCAACGTTTAGATGTTTACGGACAATTAACATCCATCAAGCCAGGGGATGAATCCAACAAGTGACATAAGCCTATAGATATATCTTCCCCCCCTGTAATAGGGTGCTGGCCATGATTCCATAGGCAATGAATCCAACTGAACTATGCGCAAGGGTATTGTCGTGATTGAGACGTCTGCTACACATGTCGAGATAGGCTATGAGAAGGTTGATCCAAGGACGAAGTAGCTGTTGAAACTAACTACAAAGATAGCAAAATTGTAGTAGTTATACGTAGGCTTTTAGTAGTAGTAGATATAAGACCCTTTAACAATAAAGCCACTTACTATCATTCAAAGTTCCACTTCCTCTGCCGATACCTAACGGCGTATATCTCCAATAGTAGATATTGTTTAACTATTGCATGATTTTACCGCAATCCCGGTCCAGCGGTCTGGGCTGTCATTGCTGATTTGATACATATTTTTACAGATAACGGCAATAAAGTTCTAGGAATACCGCCTACATAACACCCTAGCTAGAAGGATGTGAGAGAATACGGTGAAGGCATTAGAAGCTGATGAACAAATCATCAGCTAACTTAATTGCCACCATCAGAGAGAGAAATCTTCAAGGACTTGTATAAATTAACTACTCTAGCTCTAGGGAACAGATTTGAATATAGAGATGGTAGAAATGTGTGGAAACAATGTATCGGAATTTTTACTTAGACGGCGATTAATCGGATACTAGTTACGTATATATAGGTATTCAGATAACTACAGATATACATATGTATCTACCAAAATAGAGACAAGTAAAGGCAAAGCATGCGTTGAATTATGAAAACCGACGAGGGAGAGAAGGGTTTCCAGCATGATCCGCGAACCCCCCCCCCTTGCTCTACATCATGATTACCATGGAACGGCCATAAAACAAACTATCTATAGTTATACCAAGCAGTGCACTCGGAGTTTGGCTTGCAGATTTATTATCAATAGACATGGGAAATGTGACTACAGTAGCCGACGTTTGTATTGACAACCTGACCCAGAACCACACACGGCTAGACACGACACAGATAGATAACCTAACATAGCTAGAGCCAAGCATGGTTGATCGTAGACAATAAGGGTAACGATAACGAAGACAACAAATGGAGGTGACATGTAACTTGGGCTTTCCTTTCCGAAGCAAAATATCGTCAGATCATAGGAAGATATGCAGAATAGGATACGTAGAAGATATCTGCTTAGGTGGCCAGTGCTTGAGGCCCCAGCGTTTCTAGCTGGCATTAGAGAGGAAGTAAGCCTATCAGCCTTGTCCTTGGAAGGTGCTTGCCTAGTGAAAGTTTCAGCGGCATCTTAATGATGCCTATTGAGGTAGTACTACAACTGGCTTCACCGCATATCTCTGGAACTGCACACACTACATCTTCTAGAAAGGTCACCAGAAAACATGAACATGATGGATGTTGTGAGTTGCAAGGAACTCTGCAGTTGTTGGATGAGGCAATCGAGCTCTAGAAAGCATGTTTAGAAGGTGTCGCATCAGTGGCCATCGGACAGTATGTAGTGTTTTGTCCTGCCTCTATATGTATACAGATATGGTGTTGTGTCTTCTGTATGATCAACTGACGAGACAGCAGAGCCTCAAGGTTTGGAACCTATTCCCATACTATCCTGTACCATCCTGTTCCATCGCGCAATTCTAGCGCTTCTCTGACTCTACTAAATCAGTGTACCTTGAACGATATTCGGATTCATATTCACCGGGATAGTAAGAAAGGGAGACAAAGCGTAGGGCTTGCCAGCATAGCACAAATCAAACCTTGATATATATTGATTGTATCCTCAGTCCCTCGTGCACCAGAGTCTCCATGAGTTATTGACATATGTATGTAGAGTATAAATTTTCACAGCAAAATCTGTTGTTTGTTTGTTTTTATTGCTGGCCTTAGGTGTTGTTTTTCCTGAATAGACATGCCCTGAACGCAGCCTAGAGACTGTGAGAGGATATATCAGAGGCTCATGATCTACAGTAGGAAAGGGATAAAAGCAAGGTAGATACAGCCATAGGTGGAATATTGACAGTTTGTCCGACACACGTCTGTGAACAGAAGAAAGAAACAAAGCCAACCCAGTTAATACACGATCATCGTATAGGCTAAGCTTGCGAGTGATAATATGGTTTTTGGGAAGTAAGAGTTGAATATAAGCACTAATAGGAGAACAGTCGACGGGCCGCAGTGGCTATCAAAGTAGTTTACAGATATATGGGACAAACATGCCCATTGTTTGCTGTTCTAACTATCACTAAGGATTTAGACAATGAGCCTAATTCAAGCATGAAGGGGAGATCTTATTGATGAGAGAAAAAAGGCAAATTTATTTAAGCCAGTCCGAATTGAGGGATAGGTGCTATATTTTGACTATGAATCTATGGTTAGGTATCCACCCAAGGGGTGTGACTTAAGTATAGTTGATTATGCAGGAAGTGAGATGCATAAGACCAAATATAAGCAATCTTTTGCTCAGGCAGCTAAGGAATTTATCAATGCCATGGATTAATTTCTCACGATATGGACGAAATAAGGGAATAAACAGCACCAACGTTTTAAGAAGATTATCATATAGTAGAAGAAATAACAGAAACAAAACAAAGCTCTACGAATCATGTGTTCTACGCTGACCGCTAAATCAGCATATCGACGTCTTTCTGGCTGAGGCCAGATGCCACCTGACCTATAAACCGAAAACAAACAACGAATCAGTCGTTACATTCTCAGTACGTATGCATGGGTGTCTTTGTCACTGTTCTCCGCATCGTGAAGTCAATGCTGTAGCGGGGCTAACCGTATCGTTCGTCGCAAGAAATTGGGTCCCTAGTCTGTGTACCGATTTAGTATATACTGCCACTATTCGTTATGTATGACCACGTCCAGTGCCACGTCCTCATCTTTCTATAGGTGGCACAGAGCACGGACATTTTTGCTTGACAATTTGTTGACTGGTTTCTGTGACCGCCTCGTTTTGAACCCTCAACCGCTGGTCACGTCAATGATAGCCAGCTATCAAACCACATGCTTTGGAGGCATCTTCCATAATGGATACAGATATGTCCCAAACGACGTACCTCCTTGTTTGACTCCCGGGTGTATTGGCATAGTTCTTTTGATCAAAATAAGCATTAACCAATACCATTTCACTCTTCTACTAAACAAACACTACCTCCCTCGATCAACCTGAGCTGCCCTCGCCCCCAATCAACCTGAGCTGCACCCTCCCCTTCTTCCACTTCTTACCCCATCTCATATATCCTCGCGAAAGAGAGGATTCATCACAGCTAAAGAAAACCCACTGGAAAACTCTGTTGTTGTATCAGGTTGTCGATCCGAACCTTGAAGCGGGCTCCTGCCCCCTTCCATGAGATAAAACTTATTCATCGCTACTATTCTATTCAAAAGACTACCGACTCGCCTTGGCTTCCTCAACTCCAAATATGGCGTGGTGCACTATGGTCGTCGACGATACGAGGAAAGATTGTTGTGGTGATGCTACCGGCAATGAGTTGCCGCTGAGGCTTGTGCTGCCGAGCTAATAATGGCTGAACAGAGTGATCATATTGTAAGCTATGCTCATAGCTGTGAGTTCACACTTATGAAATGTTATATATTCCATATATACGTAGTACATACATACATAGTATGCAGTGTTCATAAACATACGCCCCACCACCATGATTATCCTTGCCGCCGTTTCCGCCACCTAAAATATGCGTACCTGAGGCGAGATATCCCATGTACTAAGAAGACATGTACATACTAGATGTACTGTGTACAGTTCTACGTTGTGAGGACATACTATATCATATCCACGTACATATATCTGCTCATCTATATCCGGCCACCGACAGTCTGCAAACGGATATTTGTTTACCTTGAACAACCAATACGGGTCTATACATAGCTGTACATGCTGATCAAGTTGTAAGATATTCCTCCGAAGCCATTCAATGGAACGTATTCGCCCTAGAATTCGGTTGTCCGTACCTCTACGTAAGTCCTCACAATCATACAGACGAGTTATGTAGATTATTACCGTAGATCATAGTAGGTAGTGCATCCTATTTTACTGAGTTGTCCGTTCCTAGTCGTGAAGCCGACAGATGGCAATATGTGAGTGTGTTTAGAGGACTTTAAGCAATATGTATTTGAAAAGATAGTGACACATCAAATACAAAAAACATCAACCCGGTTGACGATATAGCATATTAAACTGCCAGCACATCTCATGAGATGATAGTAGAAGGCGACTTAGCAAATACAGAAACCGAAACTATGGTCCTGTCAAAGATTAACACGGCCCCTGATTCCGTAGTTTGCAATTCAGAGGTACACGCAATAGACTAACTAGAATATGTTGTTGTCTGTATGTTCGGAGCTTAAAGTACAAAAATGCGAGCAAAGACCGAACGAAAATAGGTCCTGAACAAGAATAACTCTGCCCACAATTTACAGACCTAAACAGAGCTAGCGTTTGCCGGCACTGGAAAAGGAGCCTAGCGAAGGATACCTCAGGCTTACTTTCTTTTATTATGTCGTAGAAACTCGAAGAGTCGAATAGTAGTTATTTGCAGTTTTGAATATTCCAGGTAAAGTTTCTATTTCCCTTTGTATTCACATGTATAAGATCACAATAAAGCTTTAGTATTGTTACTGTTTGAACTTGTTAGCACGAATATATGTTATAATAGCCTGTTATATACTATACTCTACAACTAGATAAAAATGAGTTTATATCTCTTCAATAATATGCCGTGTCTACGTAGAAACGTTTTTACCCAGCTGTGCAACCATTAAGTCCTTTAAACATACTTGGCAATACAGTTGTTAAGTTGTTGGGTTGTAAGAATTATTCTCTTCGAGAATCTCTTTCCTTTATTGCACAAAACAACTTATACACCTTATGACATGCTACTTCGTCTACTTAGTCATATTGTATCTGATTACTATGAGTAACGCGTGAGTGGGGTGGGATAACTATAATATTTATCTAATTCAATTCTCGTTCACACATCAAATTATCTTGAATAATCTTGAAGCGGAAAACATAGTACATAGCGAACGATATACTAAGAGTAATGGATCATCGGATCCCTCGCCTATAGAATGTAACCCATCTAGGAAAAATTTCGTTTCTGGCCTGGCCGAGCTACGTATGTACATATATGTGGCTTTGTGAGGTTTTTTTTTTCTACAGCTTTGCTTCGCCTTTTTCGGCTGTGTTTATTACATTTTAGCTACCCACACCAATACCAGTTGCAGCGTCACTAGCATAGGTTGTGGTAAGATATTTTATTGAAGCCTAATAATATGAAGCGACTTAAGAAATAATGGAATGTGAGCGATGTTTCTAGAGATCCCGCGAAATATAATTGGCGTAAACCGTTTAGAATGCCTTAGTATGCAAGATTTTCACCTGTCCCTTGATCCTCGACTGTGTTCTGGGGCTTAATGACGTAAGGTTCAACTATCTTCTTGTCCAATGATCACCATCAATTGAGATGATGAATCATGATTGCTTGGGAACGAAAGCCGAACAGAGGCGATAGTCCATAATAACGCTGAGTTTTGGTGGCCTCTGGAAGCGAACAAACGAATGTTGTGGGAAATATACCGTTTGATCGCTTTGATATTTATTCAAGGTTCTTTTGAACAGTGTGTTTGCCACTATTAAATACCTATATACTCGTATGTTTATGCATTTAGTTTTACGTGGGTATCATTTCATATAGTTATACATGTATGTATCAATGCTGGGCTTGGATCATCATGTTGAACACTGACAAAAAGCGCCCAGGATTTTAACCAAAGTAGGCCTGAGTCAGTGACTGCTGTGATACGGACATCTAATTCCTATAGAATATCAATCACATGATATGTTATGTATACCTACTTATGAGTATCGTGTGTTTAGGGAGGGATCGACTGTATTGAGGTAAGTCATGGGTAATGATAAGTAAAATAACTGGTAGGAACACAGCACTATTTTACTATACAAGTAACTATAGCAATTACACAAATCACATTGCCTCTTTAGTACATGTTGCGGTTCAGAAATCTAGTGCTTCTTAGCTCAAGAGAGAGCTAATACTGTCGATATATTTGCCGCCATAAGATGGATAGTGTGAAGATATAAGTGTATCTTAAGATTTTCGTAATAAAAACACATGCATTGAATATATATGAACAGCATAGTTATGTAGTGTCATAAGTTTCGGTGACAAAACTACATCAGTCCAGTACATGCGAGTAAATAAGCCAATGCATGCATTCAATTGCGATTGTGATAACTTACCAAAGACAACTACCGGGATATTCCCCGTGGTGATACATACGCTACTATGTACTTACAAATAGTCAATTTTTTTTTTCTACAGTTTCAAAACTGTGATTCATAGATAGTTGTTTATATCCTGGTAGGCCTTTGAATCTCGGCCGGGACCAACAAGCGAATTATGAGTTGTAGCTTAGTTGTAAGAGCATTTGCAGCCTTTATTGTTTTGTAGAAGTTGAAAATCTAAGTCGGGTAGATCAATAAGACTACATATATGTATCTACCGTCTAGTTAAAGTTTGAGGTCTAAGTCTATAATATGCCGGTATATTCATCATCGATCTGGTAGCAGCTTGATATGTGGTGTAAGCACATTGAAGAATCTTGATTTAACAAAAAGAAAATAGGTTCCGAAATACGCTTGCTGTTTTGAATATAGCTAGTTAATAAATCTTTAGCCTACAAAATGGCGTCTCTGGAACTATTGTCTCGATATATACTGTTCATACTAATACCACTAATGTCTCTATTTTTCTACGTTGGGCTGTTCCTTTCTGTTACATTGGCCAAAATGGGATCAATCCTAAAGAATACAGCAGAGCCGAACATACCCACTATAGGCCAGTAGGAAAGACGCCAGGGCATGAATATGCTAATAAATTTATTCTTTGATCAACTAGTTATGCATATAAGACACATAATTTATCTATGGGCAGGCTAGTTAGCCCGTAGCCAGTTCCATTTATAGGTAGCTTCTAGAACCATAACGTGGGAATAGGCCTGCAATCACTTTCTTGGTTGCCAATGTGTACTAAAGATGGCTGCGCCTGATCCATACTCAAAACTCAAATGTACCACCACAAATCTTGCTCACCAGTATAGCTTGATACGTCTCTACAACTACTAGAATTACCTTTGCAGTTTTGTCAACACTACTTTTAAATTACATATCTCTATATCAACACTCCCCTTCATGGTACCAACACTACACCACCTCACCATAGCATTCACTACCGCCCGCTTATCAATTTCCATTACCCGCCACTATTCATGAGCCTATAAATCTCAGTCAGTATTACCCATTTGCGTCGTGGAATCTTTATTTTCGACCACCTCGTCTCCCTGTTTAGCTTTATCCTTATTTTCACTTTCCGCTACAAACAAGCTTATCCTTGCTCGGAATCCTAACTCCATACCGTCGTGTGATTATGACTTACAAGCCTAACTGCAAACCGCCATCCCGGTAACAGATGCCATATATTGTCTTGGTGTTTCAGCTATTTGACCAACAAGATATCTCGACTTCATTCGATTGAATGTATCTAGTACCACCTCGAGCCTTTCCGAAAAAAAGATATATATAAGAAAACAAAGCAAGCGATTTACGACCGTTTACCACGCACACTATTTTCAAACCCAAGTACCAGTCTTCCCTTTTCGGTATTCCTGGTTTTAACATTTAACAACTAAGCGTCTTCTGTTTCTGTTTTTGCACCACAAACGCTACCATGGAGCAGTCTATTTAAACCACCAAGTCTTGTTTGCGGCGTATAGAAGCAGAAAAGAGCTTTAACATAGCCAACAGAGTGGCTATAAACATAAACAAAAGGAATACAACTCAAACTCAAACAGGAGTATGAGTAGTATCTACCAGTTGGCTCAACGTTTCCGACCCTATTCGCTCGATTCCTTTTCTGTAGTACAAGCGAGTATTTCTAATCCAATACCACACTATTGGCCACTACTAATATCTCGGACCCTCCTACTCCCAAAACAAATAACAAAGGAAAAATTACCACACCCTCTCCCACCCCTTGCTCACATCACCTTTCATCTTTGCTCTTATACACACACCTACCGAAAGATCCAGTACTATATATATGCTTTGATTCCCAATAGTATTACATTCATTCTCTTTCAATCCCAAGGCACTCAATCTCTCGAACCCAGATAATCGATAGTCCATGCAATATCATCATGGCCCAGAGGGCATATCATTATAATCCGAGAACAACCTTTCAGAACAACGACATGCAAAAGACTCCAAACGATCCGACTTCCAGTGATCCGGCTTCCAGTGATCCACATAACAGGGGCACTATCCTAGCGCCATCCATGGACACAATACCACCCAGCTCTTCCTTTACAGCCGGTGACATGACATCGAATTTGAGCGTTTCCGGTCTCCAAGAATCCGATGAGGATATGGAGAACTCCGACCAAGAGATGGGGGACACAACCGTTACTGGAATTGACACCCCAGTAAACACCGTCGCGACGCAAAACAGCACCACCACGCCCATAACCCCTACTAGAGAACGCTATAAGAAAAAGAGAATACGGACATTTACCGATTCGGAACGCGCAAGCCACAGGCAGTTTGAGAAGTCCCGTCGAGAAGCTTTCAAGACAAGTCTTGCAGTAAGTTCTTTAGCCAATGGCAATTTTCCCATGTGCTTCATTTTCATGATTCTTTACAATATTTCGAAGTCTTGTACTACCTAGGACGTTCTCATCCATTCCAAGACTAGAAACTGCCCTGTGCCACGTCAGACGAGAAGCCGGCGCCGCTTCCACATACGGAAATATTGCCATCTGAAATTTTATCGCTCAACGTTTGTGTAACGCCAGTTCCACTCAACTAACATTGTATTTTCTTACTAGATACTTGCGTCTTATATCCCAAAGGTTGTCCATACTGAAGCTAAACGGTTATCAAAGCATGTTGTCACGCTAGAAAGTACACTGCTACACTGCCTGCAAAATAGTCGATGCCGTGAGACAATTGACGGCGTTCGGAAACTAAACAACGAGCGCAATTCTATTCTAGAACAGCTTAACAAGTACCGTAACAATGACAACCTACCTCCATTACCAGCAATAATAAAATTGTCCGATTTTCGACTTCTTTTTGGCTACCTTGTCGAAGCGGACATGATTAAGAATGCGGCTTTAACTCTAGGTCGGCCACTAAACAAATTTGGCGAGCCCAAGACAGATCCCCGCGAGGAAGACTACGAATTGATGGCGGAGGAAAGGAATAAGTATCCTGGTTACTACAAGGTTCAGGAAAAGGATCGCCTGGAGGCAGAGAAGCTACGCAACGAGCCCGCTTCCCAAAACCAAAACATCATATCCCAACAGTCCATGAGAAACCGCCCTACGCAATCGGATTACCAGGTGGGCGGCTTGCCACTTCAGCAAGGCCAGCACTTAGCAATGTCTTCACAACAGCCTATGCAGCCGCTAGCACCACAAGAGGCATCAACAACGCTTCCTAGTCAAACGCCATTCAACTACGTGCAAGAGTCGTCGATGGGTGCTCCCAGCGTTGACCTCAGCTCACCCATGGGAAGCTTCATGTCCGATACCACGCAAACGCACGCATCGATAGTTCCTGAGCCCTTTAATGATTCATACAGCAACCAGGGTCACCATCCACTGGCGCCTCAGGGCCTCAGCACGCAGCCCAACATCCCATTCAGCTCCATGTATAATCCGCAAGACGCTACCCATGCTCATCCTCATGCTTCTCCCCACACCCAAGCCCACGCTCATCAATCTAGTACCCTATCTCCCGCGGTTCAGTCGCCTCCACCCGTCCATCAGCATCAATGGCACAGCGCTCAGGTTCCCAGCCCATCGCATGGCCAACCATACTATGACGTTGGTCATCTGCTAAGCCAAGCTAGTATTTCACAACTACCTAGCGCCTCAGTCTCAGTCCAGCAGCAGCATAGTCATGGACAACAGGTCGACCCTTTGCTTTACCCAGGCCAGCAACACCACCACGGCCAACATCAGCAGGTGCCACAGATCTCTAGCCCTGATAATACTCATATTTTCACTGGTCAAAGCCACGTTCTTCCCCAAACAAACCCCGCCTCGCTATATCCGCCTCAGCCACGACCACAGCAACAACAACAGCCACCGCAAGGTGGTATGCCACATATATACTCCGGTCAACAACAGCAACAACATATCCAGCCACACATCCACCAAGGCAGCTCAGGATCTATGTATGTTAACCCGCAGTCGCAGAGCCCAGGTGTCATGTACCCGCCCCAACCTCATAGCCATCCGGTTTCCCGAAGCACATTCTATTCTGGTCACCACGAACATGTACACCCAGATCATGGACACGATGTCGGTTTGGAAGAAGATAACGGGCCAAGTGAGCACAATGCCGACGATGAGTCTAAGCATGGCTGGTAAATACCCCATGCTTGATTACTCTGATCCACAAAGATGTTCATAGTCGACAAAGACTCTACATTTTATGATTACCCAATATGAATATGATTCTTTCCATTCCTCTCTCCTGGTTTCTTTTTTTTTCCTATCATCCACTATATTACTTTACGCTGCACTTGTTTTTCTTGGTTTCAAGTTGTCATAAATTTGCTTTTTGGAAATAGGGACTCTATAAATTTGGAACGTAAGTTGGTCATATATAATCACTTGGGCTTACACAGTTTTCGATGGAGGGCATTGGAGGAAACTACCTTCATCACTCGATTTTAATTTTATTTCTATTACATTATTTTCTTTCAATGATTTACTTGTTGTTCTCTCTATCTCTATCATGTTGTCTAGACTTATTTGTTACATGTTCTTTGACACGACCCTAACCCTTGCATCATTGAGTTGTTTTCCACTACTCTTGACTTGACTACTTCGTCTTGTAATTTTCAGCTGCATATTGCAACTACATGATATATTTGTGGGAAGACAAATACATCCCCGGCATACACATATATTTAAGTTTCCTTAATTATCATGCACAAGTCTTCATCTTCGTAGACTTCTAACTAGCCAATTCAGTTTTCCTATGTATATAGGTCCTAAAATCTCACTTCTCTTGATGCATACTTTCTATATTTGCTGATAACCTGATGCTATGTTAGGACTCCGTAGCCAAGTAGAATGCACGGGAAAGACCAACAAACGCACGTTATCACTTCGGGACCGCCCACTTAGAAAGGTAGGTTATCTACAGGCCTACCGACTTGACTAGTTAATTATTGAATAACTACACATCATAATCACATGCTTAATCAAAGCAAGATCCAAGCCCACATCGACACAGCGCACTAGGTAACATTAGCGCATACACGTCTTCGTACATTTATGTATCTGTAGTCGTATACATTCACACACTAGCAAGCACGGCCTCCACCACCTCCAAACTCTGTTGTTCTGCCTTGTTGAAAAAGTCCAGCGCATAGTCTAGTCTTTCCTGGGCCGCTGGGTCCCGTTTAATGGCTTCGTCTAATAGTTGGCCCCCGTTAGCCAGCCAGTCTTGGTCGAGGCTTGTCTGCAACGCAAGACCTCCCTCACGCAGCGGATCATGAGTTGATGCATCCGCAAAACGCGCGTGGAGAACTTCCGGTGCACTAGCATATGGATGTGCTGTCTTGGAGCCCGGCCCACTGGGCTGTTTTGCCCGCGTAGCCGGAGTGGCAGCGAGCTCCTCTAGTAGAGGTTGCGATATAGTGATACTATGGCACCCGTATTCGCCGGCGGCCATGCACTCATCAATGGATAGTAGGCTAGCAAGTTTCATGCGCGGCTGCTCGCGGCCTGACTTCCGGTATAGCGAGCGGTAAGCCTCAAGCATCCGGATGACACGGGGGGCCATGGGATGCTCAATAGCGGGGTCGGCCACGTTGGGCCATACTGAGTTGTCCAGGTGCGCCTTGATTTCTACAGTTGAATAAGGTGGTTGTCAGCCATTAGCCTGTGTTCTTTTTTTGTGTATAATAATCTGTGGTGTTGGTCGGTGTTTATTGCAGCCTAATGACTGGGGTTTGACACGCCAAATCTGCAATGAAGTGGGGGCGTGGAAACCAAAGGAGGGGACACCAGCCAGTCGGGTCTTGTCTGCAAAGTTCTAGAACAAGAAATCATACAATGCTCCTGAATGCATACATTCATTGAGCTCAATACAGTTCCAATGCGACTTACCATTTAAGTACGGACTGACGTAGTAACAGCCGGCCTGGCTGGCAGCAAGAGCCTGCTCAACGCTAATTAGTATAGTGCCGAGAGTCATGATGCCCTCGGCCTGCAGGATCTTGGCTGCATTCATGGCGGGTCCGGTGATTGGGATCTTGATGGCATAGCGATCACGGCCAATGCCGAGGCGCCCTAGCTCCGCATCGATAAGCAAACCGTACTTGACCGTTGCCTCGGTATCGTATGCTTCAGCTGGGCGGGTTTGGAGTAGGACTCGGCCGGTCAGAACATCAATGTTGTTCTTGCATAGATTGGCGGCCTATTGTATGGGCGAGCGAGGCAGCGCAAAGCAAGCAAATTGCTGTTATTAACATATCCCAATCGAGTATTGAATAGCAAATCGATACATGCCTTGTATGTTTCGGGCTTTATCTTCTTTCAGGAAGAAGTGAGTGAGACGGAAAGACTTACCACTCTCGTGTACACAGCTAGCGAATCCTGGCCCGGTAGTTCGCTGGCGGCTTGGGCGATCAGTTTCTGGTTCTCTGGCTTGGCTACCTGGGCGTCAACTATAAATTGATTGCTGGTCATGTCATGGTACTTAAAGTCTAGCGAACGAACAAAGACTGGGTCCATCCAGTCCACGTCGACATCAACTGCACGAGAAAGGGTCAGCAAACAACATAACAACACGGGCTGTACTATCAGCGCCGTAATCGCTAGTATCAATAGCCTTGATAGTACCGTCGAGGACGCTGGCATGAGGCATTTTACGGAGATTCGCTTACGCTGTTCTTCCAGCAGCTGAAGCATTGACTTTTCTGGTGAGCCCATTTTGTACTGGATAAGCCGAATATATCGTGATGAGTTGTCGAGAATCAAAGTGGAGAGAAACTGGCTATGTCTCAGGCGACGATAATTATGAGATCAAAGTAACAAGACCGAGGCCGGAGGAAGATATCAAGATGTGCAAATATAGCAGGCGGATACAGATATAGTTGCACAAGAAGTGCTGTCGAAATTTGTTTATTTGTTTATCTGCTTATCTGCTTATCTTTTGGTGTCGGTACAGCTGGCTAGAACAGAAACTACGTGTTCAGGACGGCCATGCATGCTTCCTTATATGCTCTTAAGATTGGCTACCAAAAAGGTAAGGGCCTCTTTCTAAAATCCGGCGCAGAGCGGTCCGATATGGACCTACGTCAGTACCAACACAGTAGCTACCACAAAATCGCACCACTATCGGGTACCAAAGCCGCGGTGTTTCCGTTTTCGTGCACCTACTCTTTTGGACTACACTCTTCAGAACTAGACTACGTTGGAGATAGTACACCTCCTTAACTATGTACATCTCGTATCACGATATTCATTCGGCTTGCTCTGACCTGATGGCTAGACACACTTCCCGTATGCAGCTGCCGGACAAAAGATGGTCGGGTGACTTGTGATTTATGGATAAGCCGTGCTTCCAGTTGCCGTTCTGGCCAAAGAGGCCGAATAAGCATCGCCAGACTGCCACTAGTAAATGTAGGTCGTCGTCTTTGTACTAGTCACGAGGCCTACTAGCAAGGATCACGATAGCCGGCTGCTACCTTTGTTCAACAATACTACGATATCAAGGCCCCGGCCGCATATTACATGCTATAGACATACAAGATGCATATCAATAGCGCTCCCAGAGCTGGATAAAAAGAAGCCGGCGTGAAAGACCCGTGGTTGGTCCTACTCTTCAATCCAACCAATCCAACTAGGCCAGCCAATATGACCAGGGTTCCCCAACATTTTTCGCATCTTTGATCACAAACCCCAAATAACAGCCAAGAATAGTGGATGGATATCAGCTATCATTTTACGATTTTGGGCTTCCATACTAGGAAACCCGAAGCACCGTCACAACTGGCTGTGCATATCTGTATGTAGTATAAATGTATATAGATATATGTGACCGTATATCTACCTAAATATCCATAGATTACTAATCTTGGCCATTTACCCTTAACTAACTAACCAGTCACCTGCGACGCCCTATCGAATCTCTTTGACTGCGATTGTTTCAATGCCTTTTTGGCCTCGTTTGTAACTCTGACATATTGGCCATCTACTAGACTCTTCCACTCATCAATGGTCCAGTGCTTATCATCTACGGCAACACTATTCGCGTCAATGTTGTCCAAAGTCTCGGAGCGCAATGTCAACTTCCTCAGCGAATGAGTCCGATGGCAGATTGAGTATTGCTGCCATCCCTGCTGGACTAGCTTGTAGCACCATGAGTGAATCATGATATCTTCGGGGCAGTCTTCGCAAACATAACAGCCGCGTGCAGTCATGATATCCCCGTAACAATAATCACACGCCCAATACCCATATCCAGAATCAAGTCGATCGTAGAAACTCAAGAAGAGTTTCGGCTGTGGTCCAAAGTCTTCTCCAGTGACTCTTTGTGCGACATACGCCGTCTGAATATAGCTGCCGTCTCCGCTTTCTCCTTGACCTGCGCTTTCCGTGTCGATTTCCTGACTGACATCATCGTCGTTGTAAGGTAGAGTTCCGATCGAGGAGCTGCCCGGAGTCCGAAGTATCTTCTTGACTGTGTTGAAGATAGGTGGATTCAGAATCACCATGTCCAGTTCCACTTCGTTATCGCTATCAATAGGCGCACAAACTTTTGGAACTTGACTCCATTTGATCTCGTCTGCAGGGGATCCCAAACTCTGCTTGCATGAAATCTGGGCAACCAGGTCGACGACGATATCATAGTTCTTTTTGTCCTGGAACGCGTTGAACATGTGACGTAGTGAATTATACGCATCTTGGTCATTGGTTTCGATATCATCGCGCAGCATCTCGAGATACTTCGCCGCACGAGGCGCAAACAATTTCTTGGGTTTGTTGCTGCGCTTTAGTTTGGGCTCTCGATTCCATGCCATCACAAACCTAAGAAGGCTCGTATCCGTCAGATCTCCGAATCTATATCTCATCACATATAATTCTTCAACCTTGTCGACAACCTTTTTACTCTCAAACTCATTAGCTTTTAGTGCTTCTATCTTGGCGATTTCAGGCTTGACTTTATCAGCTTTGATGGCTTCAGCGTCAGTTCTAAGCTTCTGGAGAATATTAATCGACGCGGTGATATAGAGCCCGGTGATTCGATCAATCATTTCAACCTGCTCAGAATCAGTAAGCGACTCCTGGCAATGCCAGCTCAAAATTCGATCCAAAGATTTGCGGACATGATACCAATCACATCCTGGTTTCCAAGACATTGCCAAAGCGTGGTTGAAGCATAAGCAGCAGTACTGATCGTACTTTTCGGGGTCTTTCCCTGATTCGTCCAGAGCACTCTCAAATACGACATCAAGTAAGCTCCATTTGTCAGTATAGTAGAATGCACGGGCAATAGTGTAGCCCAGGAATTTGTTTTTCCACTTCCACCACGTGTCCAAAGTACATAGAATCGCCAGGAAATGGTTGAAGTTTCTGACCAGTTCCTTCCTAGAGCAACCAAGCTTCTCATCGTAGCTGTCGTCAAGTGCTGAAGCGCTAAGCTCGGATAAATCCAAGGCTAGAGATGATTCCGTTCTAGACTCATTATTACTCTGCTCGTTCAGACCAAACGCGCAAAATATACTCATGATGGATTCGTAGTCTCGTAGACGGTCAAGCCATATGAAGACTTTGTACATATCCTTGATGAGATGTTCATTTTGGTGTTGCTGGGCCGCTTTGATAAAAAGAGCAGTCGCCTTGTCTGCAGTCTGGATCCAGTTGGCCCATATGGCCCCCAGATCGTAGCACATTCTCGACAATGATCGTTTGCCTTCCTGTGTCTGCGAAAATACCTCGTTCTGCTCAAGCAAAGTAATGGCGTCTTGGAGGTATGCAATCTGCGTCTTGACTGGGCCTGATCGCTTCGAGAGTATATACTTTGCCTTCCACGCTGCTGGGTTGAGCTGGATCGCCTTCTCGGCACGATCAGTGATGGCTCTTGACGGTATAGATTCACTCTGGACGAGGTACATGAAGTATGCCGCTTGACTGTCGATATCCACACCTGTAGTGGCTTGATTCAGAACTGAGCTGTCCAGCAACTCTTTGCAATACGCTTCAATATCCGAGATACAGTCCATAGTAATGCTGATACATCTGAGGCATTGGCAACTGTTGTCCCCTTCCATCTATAGTAAAGCACGTGTTAGTTCATATTAATGTACAGCAAAAGGCAGTCATATATGCGCTCCGGAACTTACATCTTTCTTCACCACTTGTAGGAACTGTAACGCGTACTTCTGGCTCATCATGAGGTCTAGTCCGGGATATTTAAACAATATCTCAGCGAAGTGCTGTGCTGCTGGCTTCAAGAGTCTACCAGTCAAATCGATGAGTGACATAGAGTCTGCCACCGCCTTGTCAATGCTGTTCACAACTGCATCAGAGTCGTAGTTTCCTGTTTTTTTGATCCATTTATCGACCTCTTTGATGGCTGTCTTATCTTGTATCCACGCTTTCCAGTGCTCGGGGAATACGATAGTGCTGATGTTTCCGTTCCGGCAATAAACACATTCGCAGAACTTTGCCACACCATTCGTAGCAAGGCTTGTGATGGCGTATGGTGAGGAAAGGAACTCGCGAAGCATGACACCGAGACGGGAAATACGCGCCGGGTCAGTACCCTCCTTAGGTATGCTCTCCAAGTGGTGCATCAAATATCGAGCTGAAAAGCTTTTAAGGTTGATCATCCTATCCTTGTTCTTCGGTTCCGAGTCCATAAGACAAGCCATACAGCGCATAGCCATCTCTATGTGTATGTTCGAAGCATCGAGAAATATGTAGCGGTTCTGCGCCGCGAGGTTCCTGTTCTTGATCTTATCGTCAAGGAAGGCCTTGAATCCAAACTTTTCGTACACTTCAGCTGGGCAGACCGTTTTCAAATAGTGGTCGATAAGTACGACTTCTGATTCGTGTATGGTCGTGCTGCTATCGAGGGCGCCCTTCTTCTTCGGAAGGTAATTCTCCGTATCTGGAATTCTAAATTTGATATAGTCATCGACAATCCGGAATAGACCATACATTTTTTGGATCCTCTCCTTCAAAGTCATCAAGCTCTGTGTAGTGTCCATCTTCTGCTCACCATGCACCTTAAAACGCAGAGCAAGTGCATGTTCCACCAGGATTGTGGAAATCCAGACACAGGGGGCCTGAACCCACAAGATAAGTTCGTTGATTTCAGCAATTTCCTCGGGGGTTGAGATCCTGTGCAAGCGCTCGATTTCGTGTATGATCTGATCCTTTTTGCTTTTCGTGGCGTTCTCGATAACGGATTTGATGTCTTTGATGTTGGACATCTTCGATATACTGTCCAGGGTCAGGATGACACGAGATAGATCTTCATTCTTGCTTAGCTCCTTTAATATCATCATTCTGGTTTCAGGGACCTGTGATCGTCCAAGGTCCTTGAGGTGCTCCATTTTATCCAGTCTAGAATTGATGATTATCGTACGGTCAGTATGATTCCATTCCGTGACATCGATGACTGCAATCTGCGCTGGAAGTGTCCTGTTCAGGTGTTGAAACATCTCATCCGTGCCTGTCACCAAAAACCGGACCTGGTTGCGCACTCGGGATGCCTTGACGGCAAAAAGAATAGGCTCAAGCGCTTCAGCGATCTTTTCATCAGTGTCATCGTCGTTGAATCCGTCCAAGATGAAATAGAAGGTAGCATCCATAGTCTCAATCTCTTCGTTGTCCAAAATTAGTTCTTTGAACAGTTCGATGGCGTCTGTTGGCCATATACTCTTGTCGTGGGTCTTCTGATAGTTCTGGACCAAGTTCTGGAATGGCGCGTCCTCCGCAATAGACAGTCGAAGCATCCTCTTCAGGGTTACCTGTAATGTTCCGGCAAGGTCGATCTTATTGTTCTTCTGTCTGTGATGGTCAAGAAAGGCGGCCACAATGATCGATCGGCCTTTGATCTGCTCCACTGAGTTTGTCGCCATCTCATGTAAGTGTCTAGTGACGCGAGCAGCTAGATACGTCAGACCACAACCATTTGGGCCACTGAGACCAAGAACGTTGGAGCCGTTGTAGGTGTCAGTCCAGCTCTGGAAGGCTTCATTCTGTAGCAGCCAGTTTCCGGTGTTTTTTTCGGGTCGTTTGGTGACGATAGTGGTTTTCCACGACTCGGTGGTTTCCTTGTACTTGGTATGGTCGAGTCCGAACATGCTACTAAGCTCCTGGCCCTTTTTGTCGTCTTTAGAATCCATATCATGCCTAATAGTCGCAACCTGTGCACCGATACCTTCGACTATGTTGTATGTCTTAGCTTGGACCATCAAGTGTTCGTTGCCCTGAAGGGCCTCAATTCGACGCTTCAGTTCCGATATGCCATCTTCGTTGAAAAAGGCACTCTTGAGTGCCGTTTTTGCCTTGTAGCGTTTAGACCTGAAAGCAACAGCCTGCTCGCAGACTTCAATGAACATCCTTAGATACATGACGGCAATAAGTTGAATCTTCGGATCCATGTCGCCCTTGACGTTGGTGTAGTTATCGAGACGCCACAAAAAGTCGCAAGTTATACCAAGAACCTCAGATAACTTAGGGAAAATTTCGTCATAGGCGTTGTATATCTTGAATACAACAGCAATAGCACTATAACATAGCTCGGCAGCTGGGAATGCCTATACATGAAAGATAGATTAGTTAGCCATTTTGATTTGGTCAAGAGAGATCGTATATGCTACACTTACATTAGCAGAAGCTTTCACAACAACACCACTAACAACATTGATGCATTCTATCGTTCGATTCATGATCTTTTTAGCCTTCGATCTCTTGGTTGCGAGGACTGCCTTTTCCGCCGTGGCATCATCCTCGAGACGTTTGTTGATGAGCTCTAGAAGCTGATCGGATGTCAAGTTGCGGACGCTATCTGGGTTCTGATCGAAGGCCACAAGATTTTTAACAGCGTCGACAACTTCGCCCCAAGTCCTCTCAAAGGTGACATCGCCATAGGTTGGTGGGTTTTCAGCATCAGGAGCTGCATTTTCACCATCTGTGGCTTGGTCTAAAGTAGTTCTCATGGTGAATTAGGCCGTATCAGTAAGTGTAAAGTATGTAAGTACGATGTTCTAGAAAACTTGAAAAATATGTGAGTTGCAAGAACAACAAGAATGGACAAGCGAAAAATTCAACCTTATATTGGTTCAAGTTTTGTACTTACGAGGACATGTTTCGAATCTCGAATAATCGTAAGACAATATCAAGCACTGTCCTCTAGAGGCCTAAGCGATGAGCTTTGATAGAGCATTTCTGTGAAAGTCTCGTCAGCCTCGCGTATGCAGGCTTACTCCATCATTTCTATGGATAATTGGCTCGTAAAGTATCAAACGCCAAGAAGGATGCCCCGAAGTGGTGATGGATTGATGAGTGTAGGAAGAAAAGGAAACAGAAAGATGATGCAAAACTTCGGCAAACTCTAGAAAAGGCAAAAGGCATATACTGTAGAAACCCCAGGACAACGATTAAGAGAGCAGTGAAACAAGTGGTATAGATTTACTGCTATGCCATCATCTTTGATTACTGCCTTGATACCAAAAAANNNNTAAATTGAACTGCAAAATAACATTGAAGAGAGGAAATAGGAAACTGACAATCTTGTGAATACATATTTTTGTAAAAGCCCCAGCATCAGATCAAGAGCTCAGGAGAGACAAGATATAGTAGCTTCAAGTACTCAATGCCTTTTCCAAAGCGAAACAAAATTGATATCTGTTTGAGACATTGCTCTTGTAAAGGGCACGCACCAACAACTCGTATGACTCGGCATTCATCACTCCATTTAAAAAACCTTTCTAGTCGGCGTTATGGTAGCATAAGGCTATTCAAGTCGTTGCATTCCGAGGTGATCCACAAGAAGACCTCTTCTTAGTTGTTATTATCGCCTGTATCTCTAATGGTATCTTGTAGAGTCTGAGGGGGCAGGTATTGCTAATAGAATTTCATAGGTGAGGGTTTGAGATATGGGGGTTCTCATGCTTTATCAAGGTGTATACTTAGTCTCATTGCTGGGCTGTTGATT
>LJZU01000303.1:0-16324 GCA_001513805.1 Davidsoniella virescens | reverse complement strand
GGGGGGGGGTGGTTCATTCTACAAGGCGGGATTTGACATGTCTCCATGTTTCCTTTTCCTTTGTTTAAATCCCGTTTCAACTACTTCTATATTCCCGTAAACAATTTGATTCGTGCTACAAAGTAATTCCTTCTGAAATGTAACATAGTTTTTGAGGAAACAGTCACTTCAAAACATGATGCCACTATATAGATGCAACCGTATTGAATGGACATGATATAAGAGTCATTATGACATGAGATATGTATGTACTATACACATAGTATACTGTGGTGAGTAATATATAAGATATAAGATACAAGTAGTATCATTTAGACTTGAGAAGATGTGGGAAAGATGTCTCCGACCAACAACCCCGATTTAAGGGTTATATAGTGCTCTCATGATTTCTAGGGTGGAAAGCACACTTGAAATGGGTTGGATGACTAGTAAGTCCATTTGTAACTTCAACAGCCGGAACGATTTCTTTTCCAGCTTCATCTAGCGCACGCCGAATTTCAAATGCACTGAGAATATTCACGATAACGATCCATACACTTGCTTCGGCGAGATGCTTACCGACGCATATGCGACGTCCAAACCCAAACTGGCCTACGGGTGTTGGTTCACCACGCTCATATCTGTCTGGGTCGAATGTATCTGGATCGGAGTATACTGCTGGATCGTGAGTCATCGCCCGCGCATTAGCATACACCAGTGAGCCGGCTGGGATGCGATAGCCAGCATAAGAGTCTTCAGATATGGAACGATGGGGGACACCAACCGGTGAGACGGGTATCCACCGGAGTGTCTCTTGAACTAGTGCATCGATATATGGTAGCTTGCCGCGGTCAGAGAAGCTAGGATGACGAGTTCGGCCGGTAAGTCGATCTATCTCTTCACGAGCTTTGGCTTGAACATTAGGATATATAACCATGGCTAGCACAAAGACAACAAGTGTGCTCCACGTGGTATCTTGGCCTGCCGCGAATACGGCGCCAGCAGCGCCCTTGATGTCGTCCTCAGTACACTCTGGAATATCTCCGGACACGAGCTGAGATTCACGGGTCGCGAGTAACGACGTGATAAGACTCGGCATCCGGGTTGACGGAGCTAGAGCACAGACTGCCTGATACGGTAAATCATGGATAGCTACAATTGCGTGGCGCCACGCATGGGCAAATTTCAAGCTGCGGTCATGAAAGAATGCGGGCAGACTTCGCAGAAGCGGAAAGAAGTCTACAGGTGTGCCGGCTGGAGCACCGCCATGGCCTAGGGCATAGGACACATCTTCGGCGACCTTGATCCATTTATCAGCGTCTTCCTTGACTGACATATCCAAGCCAAAGCCGGCACTTAAAACAATTGCAGTGGCAAACGTCCGGAGAGCCCCCTCCCAGTCCTCCGGGGCTGCACAAAGAGCAGCAACCAACTTTTCAGCCTCGTTCTCCTGGAGCGTTCGGTATGCGGTGATGGCGCTCTTTTGGAACGACTTCTGTAGTAAGCGCCGGTGAAGGCGGAATGAAGGACCGGCTCTTTGGAATGTTAGGGTTTTGCCCCAGCCCATCTCTTCGAAGAGGACGAAGCGTGGCCGGTCAGAATAGTTAGCACCGCGTCGTTCGAGAAGCTCAGTTGCGGCATGTGCCGAGTTTAGCACAATGATGGACTGCCCGAGAATCGAAAACGAAAGAACATCGGAGTTGTATTTGCGCCCTGACTCCTGATAGAAGGTCTCCGGGTTGTCGGTGGGGATAATGCGAAGATGGCCAAGAACGGGCTCTCCGGGAGGGCCGGGTGGAAGCGGAAGGTCGCCCTTATTCTGGGTCCTGCTGTTCTTCGACATCAGCTTGGAGACCAGGAGCATCGAAAGGGCTATGAAGACTAGCATGAATAGGACAGCATGTCCCTTATTTTTGGCAATCGGTAGACATGCCGTGAAAAGACTGACAATGAGGCCCATTATAGATGTCGATACAGAAGCATGAAGTTTATAGCAAAGTATTTGGCTGGATGATCGAATCTGTAGTGTTGATGAATTCCTCAGTGGCAAAACGGCATGTTCAGATATATAAACTCAGGTGAGGTTGTCGCTGTAATATGTAATGTCAGGCTGGTGGTATCACAACAGCTACTGGTACAAGCACGAGAATCTCGACGAAGCAGTCTGTCCAATCAGCCGGGAGCAGAAATCAGCAACGCCAACTCAGTTCCATGCCGCTCTCGATGTAGGCTATCAATACGACGTAAGCAGTGTGGCACGCAGTGCAGAACTGCTCTCTATCCTCATGTGTACCAATAGTGACGAGAGGGGATGATGGGTCAGTGGTTGTTCCTAGCAAGACAAGATAGATAGATAGGCTAGTCCGGCAATCCAATCACGGAGAGGTAATCTAAAAGACACCTTAGCATTTGCAAGACTAGGGCGATATGACGCTTTTCTAGATAGGGCAAGGCGAGCCGCTGTTATCGTCGCCGAAAGCACGGCAGGGGCTCGTTTCGATGATGTCTTTATTGTTAATCACAGAATGTAAATAGTAGAGTATTTCGATAGGCGCGCTATCATTATATGCCAGGCTTGATGAGATACTGAGTAAAGATGAATAATGATGACACATTCACTAGATAGTTGGTATAGTTCAATATGTGTTGTTTGTTGTTATCTGATGGATGATAAATCACATTGAAGTACATAGTGTAAATTAGACATAAACTACAACATAAAAGCGGGTCTATCTCTACCAGCAATCCTGAAATTGGCCGCCAGTTGAGCTAGAGATAGGCCCAGGCCATTTGCCGCCCGGCAAACTTTAGGCAGGTTGGCTCTGGCAATTTCCATGGATATCATTTAGTATGTACTTGTATGTAATAATGCGTCTACAATCAAGCGGTGGTGTTTGTGAACCATGTAGATATTTCATTATATGATAACTGCCGGCTCTGCTAAATCTGCGGGATCTGATATCTAAACTTTATATGGCTTTGCTCTTTTGTCTTTCGGCATGGCATGATATGTAATTGTAATATCCGTCATCAGTAAATCTCCACTTTGCACCTCGCATTATATATGTACAGCTTGATAGTATCTGTTCAGAAAAGTGGAGCCATAGCTTCATCAACACTCGTTATAAGTTGCTCTGTTCTTCGTTCTTACGCTATTGTTTATACTATTGTATTGTCATCTACGGAGACTTTTTTTTGGTCCTACTCTCGAGATGACTAGTGTTTATACTTCTGTACCGTATAGCGTCCGTCCGACCAAAGACGATCCATATCACTATCAGAGTGGCTTTGGGAACCGCTTTGCCTCAGAAGCCATTCCAGACGTGCTACCGCGCGGACTCAATTGTCCTCAGAAAGTCAAATACGATCTTTATAGCGAGCAGCTCAATGGCTCAGGTTTCATTTCTCCCAGAGCACAGCTTTATAATGTGTGGATGTACCGCATCCGGCCTTCTGTCGCACATAGCTCTCTAGCTGAAGACATATCACTTAACGTCGATGTAAGTGCTTTCCTTTATGCAATATTCTCACCTGCCTGTTCTCTAACATCTGATTCAGCTAGAGTCGTCATTTCTGAGATCTAATCCCGATGTTCAGTTCCATGCTGAACAAGAGGCTTGGGATCCATTCAAGCTGCCAGAGGGTGAAAAATCATGGGATTTCGTCCAAGGTCTGCGTACAGTTGCTGGTCAAGGCGATCCTGCCCTCAAGGATGGCTTGGCTATTCATATCTACACTGCCAACAAATCCATGACACAGCGTGCGTTTGCCAATACTGATGGCGATCTTCTTTTGCTTCCGCAACTTGGCCGACTCGATATCCGGACTGAACTTGGCCATTTGATGGTACGTCCAGGCGAGCTTGTTGTGGTACCGGCAGGAATAAGGTTTCAAGTATCTCTACCTGACGGAGAAGCCCGTGGATATACACTTGAATTATTCGGACAGCACTACCAGCTGCCGGAGCTTGGGCCAGTCGGATCTAATGGAATGGCCTTACCACGGGATTTCCTGTCTCCAACAGCAAGTTTCACCGTGAACAAGGAGCCCGAGACTTGGGACATCATCTACAAGCTCTCAGGCGGTCTTTACAAATGCCGACAAAAGCACACTCCATTCGATGTTGTCGCCTGGCATGGAAATTTGGTGCCATACAAGTACGCACTAGAAGAGTTTGTCAATCTAGCAAACGCTGCAAAGGATCAAGCTGACCCGACCATATATTGTGTCCTTACTGCACCGTCGCGTGTCCTTGGACAAAGCTTGGTCGACTTCCTCGTCTTCACTCCCAAGTGGATTTCAACGGATAACGCTTTCCGTCCACCGTATTACCATCGCAATATGAGCGCAGAGGTCATGGGCTTGATATACGGTGAGTATGGAGGGAGCAGCCATGTTCTTTCTCCGGGCGGTCTAAGCTATGAGGCTGCTTATATGCCGCATGGAGAAACATATGAGACTTGGAAGGCATCAACCGAGATGGAGCTGCAGCCGACAAGAGTTTGCGAGGGAACAATGGCGTTCATGTTTCATATCGGAGTACCGTTGAGTTTAACTAAGTGGGCTTTAAGAGGCGAAGGCGCGAGACTTCTGCACCATAGTCCGGAAAGTCAATGGGACGATGTCCAGGCTCACTTTTTGGAGCATCTAGATCAGGTGGATGAGGACCTAAAGGCTGCCGGTTTGCCCTCATTATAGTACTATTTTGGGGGCATATGCCAGAATGGGATTGTACATATATAGTTGAATTGTGTAATATATAATATGAGATATCAGTATCAGTTTTGAGCATATGATCTTGATGGATGTTTTGGTGATGGGCAAGAATGGGCAAGAATGATACATAAAGCAACCCTAGTTGATGCTGCTAGGGTTTATATACAGCTATGTAGTTTGCCGCAATTTGCCAGTTTTTACCCCACTTTTGTTTCTTCGATCTGGCTAAAGCTTTTCTACATTGCCTGTTTAAACTTTGCCCGTTGTTTGCCTTCAATGTTTTGTTTCCACACATGGGCCACAAGTTGACTTACACCAACAGGACCGTTTTATATTCCCATCGGTTCAGTGCGTTTTTATATTCTTTTGGTAGTAAAGAAAGCGAGCTAGGCTTCTTAATTGTGCTTTATAGGCTGTGGCCTATATACTTTTGTATTATGGCTTCAGAGACTGGCTCTGGGGACGTTACTACCTCGTCGACACAGCTAAATCCGGCACAGAAATCACCAGCCCAAATACCGGCAAGTCTTGCGTCTAATTCGACTGCCACTAGTAACACTGTAACATCGGCCCTTCAGACGATCAAGCGCCGTGGAACCGTAGCTTGCCGTCGATGCCGCCGGCTACGGTCCAAATGTCTCCACAAACATGCTGCTCCACCATGCGACGCTTGCCGGGAGATTGGCGGCGCCACCGCCGCTGAATGTTCTTTTCCGCGGCGCGGTGAGAAGGACACGGACCGGCTCTTTCGGCGCCGGATACAACAAAGGACTTCGCCGGTACTCGATACGGTAGTTTCCGTCGGATATGCCGGTTCCGTGCCGATTATCGGCGCACCACGCGATACCCATGTTGCTTGTGCGCCTGAACCTGCATTACTAAGAAAACAGTCCCCAACAGGCAATAGCTCACACACATCCACATCGACCGGATCACGTGAAGAGCCGACGGCAGAAGTCCAGCAATTACCGATACCTCAGCAAATGCCTCCGCAGGCGCCTTGCGTGTCCCAACTGCCTCAGCAAGTACAACAGAGTTTCATTCCACGGCAACTATCGGCACCGGCATCTGTTGGAGTCAACATCAATGCTGTTCTTCCGCCTATGAAGGAAGTAGTCGAGGGATGCCGTATCTTTGTGACGTCGTATTTCCAGCTAGGTTTCATACCCAAGTCGATCTTTCTCGAGCGGCTGATGCGGGAGCCTGAATCTGTCAGCACGTTTTTACTTTACTGCATTCTCTGCATCTCTGCACGTTTCACGCCTAAACTTGTCTTACGATATGGTAGTGCCCGCAAGGCTACAGACTACTTTGTCGAAGCCTCGCGTAGCATGGTGCCAACAGAGATGTATCATCCGTCACTAGAGCGTATACAAGCCTTTTTCCTGTTAGCCATTTCTCAATGGGGCAATGGTGACAAAGATCGCAGTTCTATGGACATGGGCGTCGCCGTCCGCATGGCTGCGTTATTGAAGCTTCACTGCGAAGAGTCATATACGTTGCCGGCTAACGCTGCGGCAGACGAGATAGTGCGTGCTGAAAGTGCCCGGCGCACATTCTGGATGATCCAGAGCCAGGAGAACCTGCACTCAGGTTACAATACGCCGGCACCGTTCCCCCTTGACGACATCTCGACACTGCTGCCCTGTAACGAGAAGGACTTCGCCTTCGGCATCGTCCCATCTGAGCGGGCCGCAGTTGCCGGAACACTGTCGGCCATTGCTGATCCAGCACTGGTTCTGTCTCCAGAGCGCTGTCTCTTTGCTACCCTCATACAAGTCCATGGTCTTTGGGGTAAGGTAGCCCGTCGGGCCTGTAGGACCGACTCCAGCGTCCGCAAAGCAGTACCGTGGGATCCGGCTGGTGAATACAACCGGACAATTGCCGAATTAGACAGCTGGGAGGCTTCCTTGCCAACAAGCCACCGCTTCTCCGTGTGGAATCTCCGTGGATGGAAATCGGAGAACCTCCACTTGGCTTACTTGGCGGTCACCATGGTCATTCGTCTCAGCAACATCGTCGGCCGACGCATCTATCTCGAAGATATGCTAGCGGCTTTGACTTCATCACCGCCGGAACAGCACAACGTACCACCAGAAACGCCAAGCATGATGCCCGATGCAGAAACTCCGACTTCGACATCCTCTACCATGCGTGAATCGTATCCCGATGCCCCGCCCGGGTTTTGGGCTAATATGGCAGTCCAGCTGTTCAAGAACGTTAGTCAGCTCCACGAGCAAATCGATGCTTTTTTTGGTATGAGAACACCCGACGAAGGCTTTCCACAGATTCTCGTCTTTTGCGTCTACATGTGTGGTTCGCTTGCATCGTATCTATGGCGCTTCCCGGATCTTTGTCCTGATCTTGCCGAGAACGCAGAAACAATGGCTATGAGGTCATTAGAAGTGCTTAGTGTTCTACATCCGGCTTGGCCCATGAGCGGCAAGTGGCAGCGTGGTTTGCAGCAAATAGCTACGCCTTTAGCCGGGCCCAGTCCGGTAGATAGCCGGACACCAGGTTCAGCAGCAGGTCAGATCTCTCTTGGTTCGCAGAATAGCAGTAGCCAGAAAGCTCCTCAGGTGGTGGCTTCAGGCCACGGCCGTGTATCAGACCGTAATCGACCCCAAGCCCAATCCCGACAGCCATCATCTCATTTGTATCCACAACAAGCCCCGGCTATGGGTCCTCCACCAGCTGCTTACGGCGTGAATAGCAATGTTACTAGGGATGTAGACCACCAACCTCAGGCGACTACTAGCTATCCATACTCCCAAGCCTCGCCATCGGCCCACACATATCAAGGTCAGGTGCACAGTCATGAACACCACCACCCACCATCTCAAGTCGAACGCCACTACTCTCAAACCCAGACCAACGATAGCCACGACAACCTTGAGCATGGTACCACACCAGCATATCCTCATTCTGGACAAGGCATGCACGCGTTCCCAGTTGAGTTGTTCGATGCTGAGCTTACGGCCTTCTTGCAGGGTGATTTCCAGTTTGAGAGCTTTGATAGCAGCTGGGGACGAACGCCCGCTATCTGAGTTGCGGGCGTTTTATAATACAAATTGGACTTGTCTTTGTCGTGAAAAAAATCAAGATTTCACGATTTTACATACAAATATACAAGCAGCCGGTCAAGATATGATGTACAGATGGTTTGCAGGTGGAAGTGCGCACGAATATGGCTTCTTCCTTAGCATTAACTTAGGGTATCGAGACAGAGAGATATTTAAATCATGGCTTGTTACGCACAGGCAACCGGGCATCAACGGACACACAGAACGGGTTTTGAATAGTACATATAGTAAGTAGTATAACAACGAGATAGGCGGTAATACAGACCGAGTGGTGAGAAAGACCAAAGACTACAGTACATAATAGAAGCAAAGCTAGCAAACAAAGTCACAGTGACGATATAAGCCTTAGTAGTGAATTGTCTGTTCATTCTATAGATCTTTCAAAGCGATTGGAGCACGGTTCCGGGTCTTAGCCGGTCAGTACTTTTTTTCAGCCGGGGTTAAGTATGGAATTTATCATCCATTTCATATTCTCTCAGCACTGGCCTCTCTCTCATATGTACAACAAGCAGAACTCGTTCATAGATTCAAAAGACTGGATAACTATGTCATTGAAAATGTGATTTTGTCTGTGCAATACAGTATGCATAATCAAACCGTTCCCAACCACCGCTACTAAATATATACATATTCTATCAGTGAATAATATCAGGAGTCATTGTGCTGAATTAGATCTACGCCTCATAGGATAGATCTCGACAATAGATTCATAGATGTATCTACACTTAAATAGAGACATGTATAGCCTAGGACAAACCGGAATGTCGCCCCGGTTCCACTGCAGCTAGGCCTTGGCCAAGCCGACAACTAATACTAGCGTCTAGCCTGTTCCTAGATTCGGGGACTACAGCTGGTACTAGTTGTATCTGTTCTAAAGTGTCCTTTATCCGGTACGGCAACTGTTGTTCCCTCTACACTGTACTGTACACACCCCTCCCTCAAGACTGTCCAAATCTAGCTTAGTTGAGAGTGCAACGAGGTTGACATGGGTGGCCCTGTTGGTCTACTAAGGCCTGTAAGCCCGCTATAAATCCCGCTAAAAGCTTCTCAACTCAACTATAGCGAAAGGCGACTTCCGGCGGGTTCGCACTGCCGGGTTATCGAGTAGTAAAGATCGATTTGAGGATCATAGCTATTGTGTACAGGTATTATATTCTGTAAGTAGAAGTCGATAAGGGTAAACAGTGCTTGACTGATAAAACTAGCGGCTCAGATATTCAGCATAACAACAAGGCTATCGATTAGCACGAAGAAGATTGAGCGTGGTGGAATTTATAAGTACACGGCTAAATCTGTGATATCTGTACAGCCCTTTCTATCGTTTGGCGACATTAAATAGCACATACAGAACAATCCGATGATCTAGATAGGCTCGATCTCCGTTCACAGCGGTGGTATATATGAATACCGGATCCGGACTAACAAGATGAAGGAAAGTTAATATCTAATGCGCAGATAGATTGGGAATTTACTGTCACGAGACCATTAGTGGACTACATGAAACTGACATATATAGTACATATCATCATACAGATAGAAAGCTGGGGAAGCTGGCTCCGGTTGACGGTATGCAACAAAGTTTATTACACATAGTTTCTTCCCCAAGGACCTAAGAAGCACTAAAATGCTAGTTTCGAGTCACATTTAGGCTCCCCCTCATTGGAAGCTTGGCCTAGAAAGTAGTTTTTATGCCGTAATAGCAAAGCCCAAAGTATGGGGTCACTAAGTGTCTAGCTACGTACTGATCGTTACTAATAGTCATGATGCCAGTCATGTTCTGTATAATTGGCTATAGCTCCTGGTTTCTGTTTCCCCTTTAATACGATAACGCATGCATGTATGACATCCCGTTTGGAGCATCAGAGAATTCAAGCCAAGGGTTATTGGACATCTAAAGGTAACAAGATACACGATCTTCAAGTTTATCGTTAAATAGCGTACAGGTTCATTCCATAACCGAACATATCTTGTATATATCGGCAAGCCCGATCTAATCTACACCTTTTCTGTTGCTGATCCCATCCCTTTTTCTATATACACCCTACCTTCCCAGAACGTCAGACAAAAAAACAACAAAAGAAAACAAAAGAAAAGAAAAAATACAAGAAAGCCGTAAACTAGCAAGTGTTCTAGAAAACGGGAAGATAAGCCCCATGGTTCGATTGTCATGGTTGCTTTTAGCATTTCAACGTGGGAATGACCGACGCCACATGCAAGTGCACAGGTAAATAAATAGCACTGTGCTATCAAAGTTTCAGAGTCTACAATCTTAACATGTAAATAGTGTATCTTGATACATTGGATAACGCAAGGGCTTTAGTGTGAAACCCTAATGTGGTATACACCCTAGCTATAGAAACTACATGTACTTTTTGACAATATGATTTGGACACAACAATTACGTACAGCATTATATTTATATATTAGACTTATACAAGACTAATCTACAACTCATCATGAGCCTTTTCCTCTGCAGTCTTTGCAGCAAGCTCAGCAGCCGCATCAGCACCCTTCTTGACCATGCTAGTGATGATCTCAAAAGCGATTTGAGCGCCTAGCAAAGCAGTAGTTTCACCGGCATCATCGTAGCTTGGGCTGACCTCGACAATATCAGCACCGACAACGTTAAGGCCCTCGATTCCTCTTAGAATACGGATGAACTCTCTAGAAGTCCAACCGCCGGGTTCAGGAGTGCCAGTGCCTGGGGCTAGACCGGGCTCAATGATGTCGATATCAACCGATAGGTAGACAGGGGTCTCGGTGCCAAGACGTTCCATGATGGAGCTGATAACACCGTCGACACCGATATCGTCGATGTCGTCAGCTAGGATACGATACCATCCCTGGGCAGTATCGTCTCTAAAATCAGCTTCGTCAACACCAGCTAGACGAGTACGGATACCACCATGGACGGAGCCGTTGGCGATAAGACCCTCGCTGTGAGCCATCCAGAAGAAGCTGCCGTGGGTGAAGAAGCTCTGCGGGAAGGGCTCGCCAGGAGCAGGTGTAGGGATCCAGACCGAGGGGTACTTAGCCGGATGCCAAGTATCCAGGTGAGCATCGAAGTGCAGCACGGCAATAGGACGGCCATGGGCCTTGTTTAGAGCCCGTAGAGCAGGGAGAGCAATGGAGTGATCACCACCCAAAGAGACCAGCTTAGGCTTACCACCGCCTACAGCTGTGGCGGCGGCAGGAGAACGAGTGTTGAGCTCACGGAAACCTTCAGTCATTTGTCTGAGAGCAAGACCATTGTCGAACGGTGTCACGTTCATGTCGCCGCAGTCGACGATACGGGCCCATGAAGCATAAGGGTTGATACCGGCACGGTGGTTGTAGCTACGGAAAGGCGTCTGACGTTGAGAGCCAGAACGAATAGCGCGAGGCCCAAAACGAGTTCCTGATTATCAGGTCGTGTGTGTTAGCTGGCATAAAGTGGAAGAGAGAGAGAAAATGGAGACAACGTTGGCGTGATAATGCCAAGAGAAGCGTCTAAGCTCGAACTTAGTCGAGAGATATGTGTACATGTACAATGGCTGCAACCGGATAGTTGAACACCGTACAAGGGACTTTGAGTTAAGGGAAAAATTTGAACGTACCGGGACGATAACTGACAGCAGTATCAAAAGGAACGCCAATCACACCAATGTCGAACGGGTACTTGTCTTCAACCAGGCACTTGACATGTGGTAAATGAGCAAAAGTTTGGATTCCAGCAAACCCCCACTAGATTTTAGAACAACTTTGTCAGCATGATATTGCTGGTTTGGGCACTTTGGTCCGAGAAAAAAACGAGAGCTTTTAAGCCAAACACGGAGATATAAGAGAAGTCTGAACGTGGGGCTTTGAAATTATACACAGTTCAAAGACGGATATGATACGGATATGATATGATACTGACTTACATCAGTGCCCCATTTCTCCTCGAGAGTGTGCAATTCAGCCTCGGTGACAACATGGCTATCGGTGTGATCGTGGCCTTGGTGGGCGGCCGTAAAGCCTAGCGTGGCTAGTAGAAGAAGCTGCTTGAAGCCCATGTCTCTACTATAGTTTGATTTTGTGTTAAAGTATCTTTTATGTATTTTGTTTGTGAGAAAGAAGAAAAAGAAAAAAAAAAAAACCAAATGGAAGAGTTTCAAGACTTGGTCGGTTCAAGATGAGGGGATGAGGAGGGGCATCGTCTGTCAATTTGTATGTCTTTTCAAGGCAATATGAAAACCATGGCCGGCGGCTTGGTTTGTTAGCAACTTGACTGAATTACTACTGGTTGCGATTTATCCACTGAGTTTACAATGGGCTAGCCACTGAAATTACAGAGGATACAGCAGCTTATGGGGGAACTATTCGGTATTTAGTGATTGTTAGGCAAGAAAACAACAAAGCCGCCCCCGAAAGCCGAGCATGTTTCTAGCTTTACACAACTACATACATATTTTCTGTACTCCAAAATCCGAAATCCAAGGAGCTAAACAACCTGGAAGCTCCGATGTGACCGCCGAACTCTTTGGTTGAACAAGCAGCGCCTTTTTCTGGCGAGCTCCAAGAGGCCCCTAGTTCTTAGATGCTAGATTGTTCACTAGATTCTGTTAAACAAGGCGCCGTCGGCCGTGTAACCGCCGTTAACGATCATCTAATATATGCCTTGATCTATTGTAAAAGTACAAGAGGTTATTGGTCGTTAGTATTGAGGCTTTGTTCTTGGATTATCATTACGTGAACGAAATGCTGAGAAACTGGGGAAAGCTTGATAAAGTGGGAATGACGCCTGTGATTATTCTCTTTAGGGGACGTTAGCCAGTAATTCAAAGGTTATTTAGCGGGGTTTCGCTGCTATGAAAACCCGGACTCAATGAGTAAATAGCGCCTGTAATTGGTGTGGCAGTGGTACCCGTGAAAGTTTGTGGCGTTGACAGTATAGACACTGTACGGAGGAATACCCTGTAGTTGAGTAACTAATAAGCACTGACAATTATAGGCTGGGTAGGCCAAGACGTAAATTAGGTGTAGGTAGAGATAACGACTTATAGGATGCGACATGGGAAAGAAACAGAAGATAGATAGAGATAAAGTGGCACTACTGAGAAAAGGACGAAGGAGGATCGAAGAAGGGAGGGATGATGTGGGCAAGAAGAGATAAAGATAAACCGGGTTGGGACGCTTGACTACGATCTCTTACATACTTGATTGATAATGAAGGGCGTGAAACGCGTAGTCAAAAGGTTAGATCGAATAGTATGTACATATAGTTGAATTTGGTTCTCTGTTTATATTATTAGTGGTATGCTGATATAGTGTATATATTTGCATCGCGGCTCACTTGTAACTAGAGCCGAATTTGATAGAAGTCAGTGGTTCGGTGGCCACAGAACGGTCCTTACATATTAAGAAGAAGAACAGATGAAAGAGAAAAAAAAAAGAACACCGGTATATCCAGGTTATGAAGAAATCTCGCGTCTCACGACGCTCAAGCCCTCTTTTGGTCTATGGCCAAATCACTTTTCTGGCTCTGCTTTTGGCTCTTGCTTGATTGCTTTCGCGGGAGTACTGATAGGCTCTTTACTTACTTAGTTCCTTTTCGTCCTCCTAGTAGTTCAAGTCGTTTTGGTCCCGGGAAGAAGTAATCCACTCCGTTATGGTTGGCTGGCTAAGAAGTAAGGGTGTATGCGTATCACTGCATTTATAATACAGATATGTATAATAACTATGTTGTTTACTAGTGCTAGCGTCTTGTTCATGTGCCGTATCTTGCAGAAGAAGAAGAAGAAGAAGAAGAAGAAATAGGATATCTGTGGTTGTCACGGTAAGATGATGATAACATGTACATAAAAGTAATGAGTACATGAAGAGAAAGAAAGAATAAAGACGTCTAGAACAAGTAAATGTCTTCCATATGATTTACCGTCTGACACTCACAAAAAAACGAACCGGAAACTAGACAAGCCAAGCCCTCTCCCTTCAATTCTGGCTATCTTTATCTATCTGTCTCTCAAAGTTACTAAGCCTGATATGACGTGTGGCAAGTCCAGGGTCTATAGCGTGGAGATATGCAGATACAGATAGATACAACTAAAGAACTAGAGTACTAAAGAATTGAGCCCATGGAGGCATGGAGACCATGGTTACATCCATGTTATAGAGCATAACAAGGGTGGCCATATCAAATATTAGGCCCAAGTTTTCTATCCTGTACATAGCGTAACTAGATACAAAGACAGGACTAAGTGAGAGAGAGAAAGTAACAAAAAGAACCTCTCACTGAAACTGGTGTATAATTGTAATTTAAATATAATGTCAGCCGTGTTCCCGCATCACGGTTTCTCTTTTTCCTGCTTTCTCTTCTTCTTTTCCTCTTCAGACCAGGTTTCTGAAGCCTCTCTCGAGCATACTTTAATAATATCATTCTTCCCATTAGTGGAGGTCGCTCTCTATCTTCTTTTGGGGTTTCCTGAACTATACTTCTATATCTCTCTCTATTCCCCTTCTCTTTTACATCATGGGTACTTCCTCTGATCTCGGCGTCAAGTCTTCGGACATCGCCTCTATCCACGCCGGCGCCACCCAAGAATCGTCCTATGGCGAGACCAAGCGCGGCCTATCACCGCGTCACGTGCAACTGATGGCCATTGGAGGATCTATCGGTACCGGCCTCTTCGTCGGTATCGGCGGTGTTCTTCTCAAAGCCGGTCCTCTCTCTCTCGTGCTCGGCTATCTCTTTTGGTCCGTCTGCTTCGTGTGGCCTTGCTATCTCTGCGTCGCTGAAATGGCCGCCTATCTGCCTATCAAGGGCTCAATCTTCGAGCTCGCTGCCCGCTACGTTGATCCTGCTCTTGGTTTTGCTATTGGTTGGACGTATTTCTACGCCTCCGTTATGCTTGTCTGTGTAGAATATTCCGCTGTTGCTACTGTCATGAGTTACTGGGATGCCTCTATCAATGCCGGTGTCTGGATCGCCATTGCCATGGTAGTCTGTGTCCTGCTCAACGTCGTCGCTGTCAAGTGGTATGGTGAGGCCGAGTTCATTATGGCCTCTACCAAGATCATCATGCTGATCGGTCTACTGATCTTCACCTTCATCACCATGGTCGGCGGCAACCCTAAGCACGACGCCTATGGCTTCCGTTACTGGAAACAGGAGAACGTCATGCAGAGCTATCATAGTGAGGGTGCCACTGGCCGCTTCCTGGGCTGGTGGAAGGTCGTCATCTACGCTGGTTTCACTGTTGCCGGTCCTGATATGATTGCTCTGGCTATGGGTGAGATTCAGAACCCTCGCCGCACTATCCCCCGTGTTGCCCAGCTGATCTTCTACCGCCTGCTGTTCTTCTACGTCATCGGTGTCTTTGCTGTCGGCATCATCTGCTCGTCTCGTGATGCTACTCTGGTCGAGGCTATCGACGGCGGTCTTGCCGGTGCTGCTGCTTCTCCTTGGGTCATCGGTATCGTCAACCTAGGTGTCTCTGGCCTTCCTCACGTCGTCAACGCTGGTATCCTGCTTTCTGGTTGGTCTTGCGGTAACGCTTACCTGTACTCGTCTTCTCGTACTCTGTACGGTCTGGCTCGTGGTATGTCTTTCTTGTCTCTCACACGATATTCGTCTTGCTTCTCTGATACTAAATCTCTCTTTCTCTTAGACGGCCAAGCTCCTCGCTTCCTCACCAAGTGCACTGCTTCCGGTGTTCCCATCTACTGCGTCGGTGTTGTTTCGTTGCTTACTTGCATCACATTCCTGGTCTGCTCAAACTCTGCCATCGAGGTCTTCTACTGGTTCGTCGACCTGACCACCACTGGTCTCATCGCCACCTACGTTGGCATGATCATCGTCTACTTTGGCTGGGCTCGCGCTAAAAAGGCTCAGGGTCTGGCTGATGCCGATCTGCCCTACGTTGCCCCCTACGCCGACTACATTGCTCCTTTCTCCATGGTCATCGGCTCTCTGGCTATCATCTTCGTCGGTTTCGATTCCTTCTCGCCCTTTTCCACTCAGGGCTTCATCACCTCTTACTTCTGCGTGCCCTACTCCATCGGCATGTTTGTCTTCTGGAAGATCTACAAGAAGACCAAGTTCGTCTCCGCCGAGGAGGCTGATATCACCTCTGGCAAGGCTGAGATCGATGCTGAGTGTGCCAAGTGGGAGGATGGTGGCGTCATCGAGAACTACAAGCGTGAACTGGCTACTATGCCTTTCATGAAGCGCTTCTGGATCAAGATGTGGTCTTAGACTAAGTGTCATGAAACACTAGCCTTTAACTTTTCATTTCTCTCATTTTTCTAGGCACTGTCTGCCTATCTTTTTACTATCTAACATACTAGTACGGCATTCTTTGTCTATCTGGTCGTCTAACTGGTATCATTTCTTGAAAAGACGAATTGCTTTGTTTTTGTTTTTTGTTTTGTTTTAGGGCATATCTCTTTGCATTTTATCTGTTGATACACTATATTGTTATATCTGGCACTCTGTAAAGCCATTGTAATATTATCTATTTTGAACACTAAATTCTAAGATTGAGTGCATGGTCCTTTTTTTTTTTTTACCATTGGGGGGGTCGGGG
>LJZU01000302.1:0-40537 GCA_001513805.1 Davidsoniella virescens | reverse complement strand
CCCCCCCCAAAAAAAAAAAAAAAGTAAGGGGGTCTAAAGAGAAAACAAAAATGAAAAAGACAAATGCTCGTTCAGACTACATCTTAAAGCCGATTTTATCAGCTGGGATAAGGGAGGTAGATAACAAGGACATACAGATGAATTTGGATGCCACACAAGATATCTCCGCTATTTATCGAACATACAGTCTCTATCCGCACTAGCATATCTGTATAGCAGTGAAAAATAAGGTATCTACAACTTATGCCAAAACAAAGCCTACAAGTATTACATAAAAACAAATTAACAAGATACACTTTCCATTGATTGATAAAATCCTCTACTCCCATATCAGGATCTATGTTTGGAGTCTTCTTACTTTGGTTTTCCTTGCTAGTATGTTATAATTTTCCTGTAAAGAAAAAGTAAGCTGACTGGGGGGATCACGTTGACGTTACTTTGGTGGATTTGCAACCTTTGACATGTCTCTCAAGATTCAGGGAAGCTCCCAACTTCGATGTATCAGGTCTCCACCATTCTTTCGATACCGAGCCCGAGACTAGTTTAGCACTAGATGGAAGGAGCCGTAGACTAATGTTAAATACGCAAGCTTTCCTTGGAGCCTAAAGGACGACTCGACCAAGGCATTTGGATAACAACTACATAGCTAACTATAAAGTATAAAGTATCTAGGGTATACAAAAACCATCAATATTGACTTGACATTAGACTCCAGATCTGCACTACCAAATGGAACTTAGATATCCGGTTAGAAATTACAGGAAAAGAGGTCTGCGCTAACTTGGAAGGGGAGGTTAGCGAGACCTGATACATCGCAACAACAGGCAATGCAACGTTCTCAGGCTACGGCCGATAGAAAGGGTTCCTTGGTCGAGTCGGTATTGGTGTTGGAGCTTACTTTGATTTCCTCTGCTTTGCTTACTTCGCTTCGTTTTGCCTATACATGTGGTCCGGATGTATCAGTTTGATCCGTACTTTTCTTTTTTTTTTCTATCAACAGGTCCCGCCATCAATTTGTCGTTGCCTTACCTTCAAGCTTCTCGTTTTGGTTGCTGGCATCGCCGTCGATGCTCAGCCATATTCTGTGCGCAATGTTTCATCATCGCATGTTCTACATGTATGTACATGTAGTTCTAGCCTGTTCTGTTTTCTTTCAGTATCCTGAGCAATTTTTCGTACCGTTTGACTCTGTCTATTGTAGCACTTTCCTCATAACATGAAGCAATATTTTCTTTTACAGCCGTACCCCCAATAAGAGTCGCCGTTAATCTGATGCTTTACAACATCAAGATATAAAGCCCACACTTGTGCTGATCCGGCATTTAGACTCGGTACATGTGGACCCTTAAGTGCCTGTGCCCACGTGATACCAGAAGGCCCGCTTTCGCGACTAAGTGTCAAAATTCACGAGAAACAAGCGGGGAAACTGCCGTAATCAACACCACGTTTTGGAGGAGACTAAGCAAACAAACCAAAAAACAACAAAAAAAACAGGCCTTCAATTGAGTTGAGAAAGTGCATGCATAAAGATATTTAAAATATTGCATTCTTGAACTCTTTGATGTCATTGGCTGCCCAGACATCTATTGTTCATCTTTTCTTAGAAGGTTCCTAATTCTCAAACCAAACCGGAGTACCCTATCATGTTAATAATACATAATAGTATCATTACTCTAAAGATCTCTTCAACGGTGTGAAGAATCAAGTCGCATTGAGTACTCGTCAACCCTAAAACAGCCTGCTTTTTCTACGCCCCTCGCTAGAATAAAAATTTGTGAGAGAAGAGACAAGACAAGCAAGAACTTGTCTGGAGTAGCCGTAAAGTCACGATTACTTACCTAAAGTAGCGCCGAGTCCGCTTTTAAGATGTATCGAGTACTTACTTGGCCACTTGCACCGGTCACAGCTCTTTCCTATCTAGGAAGTTGTGGTGGTAGAAGAACTGCAAAATTTGTTCTGTGGGCCTCAAAGTCAAGATTTTCTTTGCAGCATTGTCCTATTCTATCGTCAAAACAACCGTCATATCATCGTTTGCCTTTTCAAAGAAACGGGATCGCCATCGTCAGTGTGAAGAAATCAAAGGTATAATCCATTCTAATAATACCCATATTCCACCCCATCTGTCCTATGAAGCCTCTAATCGAGTCTTGTTTACCTGTGTTGATACTATGGTGATGAGCAACAAGTGGATATCAAAAGCCATCCTTCCGTTGAAATTTCGCCCTCTTCTCCTCTTTTTCTTTTGCTTAAATCGATAAGTTGATTCAAGCCTACTTTTCTTTTCCTGTTATTTTCCTTTGGCTAATTCGTGATATTGCAATCTCATCAGTCTACCAACACGACAAACAATACCGCAACAATGAGCAACGAAGCTGTCGATCAGACCCACCCCACCATTGAGAGTAAGTTGAAACATACACAAGTACCATGAAACTCTCGGTCTCGAAAACTATGATGCTATATCACCAAATGAGAGCCATTGGCTATTCACACTGTCGCAAAGATTATCATCATATCAGTCCAGAATTGTGCGGTCCTGACCACTCGACATTCCAACAATATGGGCTCCGATTCGCATAACATACCATCATATTGTTGTATATCTTGGTACTACTTGGTGTCCAAAAAAACCAAGCCTATCATCATTATCTACGATTTTGCGATTCTGCAGCGTAGTTGCGCCGTGGTTTCGCAAGCCAGGCAACAATGAAAATTTTATACCTTTGCGAACGACGTCATAGCTGGCTACCATCGTCAGCATGAATTCGCTATACACATATATATTCAACAGCTAGCTAACGTATATATTTGATTTATTATAGATGGCTGGTTCCGCGAGATCTCAGACATGTGGCCCGGTGAGGCTAATATCTACCGCGTGAAGAAGGTCCTTCACAAGGAAAAGTCCCAGTACCAGGATGTCATGTTCTTCGAGTCGACCGACCACGGCAAGATGCTGGTTCTGGACAACGTTCTGCAGTGCTGCGAGCGTGATGAGTTCTCCTACCAGGAGATGATCTGCCACCTGGCCATGAACTCTCACCCCAATCCCAAGAAGGTTCTGGTCATCGGTGGTGGTGACGGTGGTGTTCTGCGTGAGATTGTCAAGCACGAGTGCGTCGAGGAGGCTATTCTGTGCGACATTGATGAGGCCGTCATTCGTCTGTCGCGCGAGTACCTGCCCGGCATGGCCGTCGGTCTGGACCACCCCAAGTCTCGCGTTCATGTTGGCGATGGCTTCAAGTTCCTAAACGACTTCAAGAACACCTTCGATGTCATCATCACCGACTCCTCCGACCCGGAGGGCCCTGCCGAGTCTTTGTTCCAGAAGCCTTACTTCCAGCTTCTGCACGATGCTCTACGTGAGGGTGGTGTTATCTCCACCCAGGGTAAGCTTATACAACTACCTACGTGAAATTAATGTCTTATGTACTAACGCGACATGTCTATAGCCGAGTCTCTGTGGCTGCACCTGCCCCTGATCACCCAGCTCAAGAAGGACTGCAAGTCCATCTTCCCCGTTGCTGAGTACGCCTTCACCACCATCCCTTCGTACCCCTCCGGCCAGATTGGCTTCATGGTGTGCTCTAAGGACCCCAACGCCAACCTGAAGACCCCTCTGCGCAAGTGGGCCAGAGATGAGGAGGACAAGCTGTGCCAGTACTACTCTGCTGAGGTTCACGAGGCTGCTTTCACCCTGCCCAAGTTCGCCCAGAAGGCTCTGCAGTAAGCGGTGTCTTATCTCCCAAGATTCAGCACTTCGCATTTGTATACATCTTTCAAAAACATCAACATCCATTTAAAATTCATATATAGGCCTTCATGATATCATTATAGAAACCCGCTCTTTCCAAGAGCGTACTCTCAGGCTAGAATCCAGAAATATAAAATTGCATAGCTCACTTCACCTTTACTTGAACTCTATCTCATACGATATATGACATCTGATTGTTGTCGGTTCTCTATCTTCATGATTATCATCCATTTGAACAACATATATGTACTATGTATTGTATTCACATGTTTTGCCGGAGCTATCATCTTATGAGATATTCACTTTAGCATCATCTGCCACGTTCTTGTAGATATCGAAACGACGCTGTGTGCTAATGGGGATACCGCTTCTGGCACTCTCAATCTTCCCTGGATCCAAACTAGCCGACACGATTGTTTCTTTGTCCTTTTCATCTGCTTCCACCAAAACAGTAGCCATCGGATCAACGATCAAACTGTGGCCCCAAGCATGGTACGATGCGTTCAAATCTCTCGCAGGGCTACACAGTGCTACATAGAACTGGTTATCCACAGCACGAGCCTGTGCTAGAAGACGCCAATGCAGTGGGCCAGTGGTCATATTGAATGCGCCAGGAACGATGAAAGCGAAGCAATTGTTGCGGGCAGCGATGGCTGCCAAGGCCGGGAAGCGGATATCGTAGCAGATGGCGATACTCACGCGACCATAAGGAGGGAAGTCGACAATGGTAGCTGATTCGCCGGGAGAAAGCACATCGCTTTCACAGAAGCTGATCTTACCGGGGATGTTGATATCGAAAAGGTGCACCTTTCTGTGGGTAGCCAGATGACCACCATCCGGGCCGAAGACCAAGCATGTGTTATAGAACTTTCCCGAGACCGTATCCTTCTCGGGGATCGAGCCGCCCACGAGATAGACTTTAGCTTCCTTGGCCATAGCAGACAGCGCGGCAAAGCTAGGTGCATCTTCTGTTGATGGCGAAGAAGGCGTTAGGACTTCGGCATAACTAGGGAAAAAAGATGTTCCGTATGGCGAGTTGAAGCATTCGGGAAGTACGACGATTCCGGCACCGCTGGAGGCAGCTTCGATGACCTTTTCGTGAGCGTGGGCAAGATTCGCGCTCTTGTCGGCCCCAGAGGCGAGTTGTACACAGGCGATAGTGACGGGTTTACGTAGAACGGACATGTTGCGGATGATATAAGAATTGGGTGGTATTATGGTAGAGGAAGTAGAGATGATATGTGGACGGCAGATCGCTTTGGAAAATAGAGAGAGTCTGTTCAATACAAAGCGCATTTCGGAAGTCACAATCACGTATGCGCAGATAAGCCCTAGCCGGAGAAAGGTCAAGCTGTGATATGATAAATACACCCAGGTAGCTAATCATGATGATTGGCGGGGTATATACATCTTCAATCCCCACCTTTAGGATCGCACCATAGCAATATCTAGGAGCTTCTATAAGACTAGTTATAGCTAATGCTGGCTCGTACAATCAACGATATGAGTACATTAGCGCATTGTTATTCTAATACTGAATACTGAACAGACAACATTGAGATTATATGAAGCTTGTACATTTGTAACATTGATTAATATATTAATGCTAATTAATGTGTTGCGCCAAGTAAGGATAGGATCTAGGCAAAACAGTGCATATCAAGAAAGGAAAAAAAATTGCATGCTTGATGAGGAAGGTATCAAGAAAGTGTAAACAAAGGAAATTAATGCTACAAGTGTGGGACAATACCATTCTCTCCTTTCAGGCATATGCGGCACCGAGTAGGAGTTCAGAAAAGAAAAGGGAACGAAAGAAAAAAGGCACGAATATGAGGGTTCAGAGTGAACATATGTATCTAGTACTTGACGTGGCCGTCAAGACCCTCGGCAGCTAGAAGTGGCCATGCCATGATAAGGCCAAAAGCGGGAACGAATCTATCAAAAGATGATGTTAGTTTCGCAGTCCCAAGCCATACCACAAATCTTGTTAGAGTTGAGACAAGAACAAAAGAAAGAGACTTACGCTGCAGTTTGACCACCGATACGCTTGACCAGCGAACTGTAGTCTGGGCGTGCGGGAGTGTGTGATACGGGAAGACGCTGGAACGGATGAGGCTCGAATGAGCGAGCCACGTTACGCATGGAAGTCAACAACGAGAACTGACGACGACCAGTAACGCGGACGGCAGAACGAGCAGCGACAGAGGGAATGACGGGAGACATAATTGCAAAGATAATATGCTTTAGTAGAGATGTAAAGAGTAATAAGTTTGATCTTGTATATCGAATAAGAGAGCTCGAAGTATAGGATATGTTGAGATCCTGTATTGCTGTGATGATGATGGAGAGTAAGATTTCCGGACTCCAACACTAAGTCGCTTTCATCTCTTTATATATCCTTTCTGAACGATTGTTTATACGTATGTACATACAGCTTCACTTGACTTCCCGAGATGACCCTCAAATCGGCGAGTTCCCTCCTTGTCGTCAGAGTCAGGCCATATTCCCCAGCTTTTACTTCGAATTTTCATTCCGCGTTTCCTGATCAAGGCATGCATTGCGCCTACGCCTCAGCTAGAATAAAGAAAGCAGGATCAAACAAAGTATTTCTTTACGCTAAGATTCTACATATTTTTAGATTCCCAAATGACTGTTTGAATTGCATCAATATTTGGGCTGGTGATCTCCAAATCGTCGAGAAGTGGTCTGTAAGTCGACTGAGTGTGGTGCTATTTAGATCCACCTTTACGGGTGTTCCAGCCAATCATAGAGGCTAGCCCCGGATTTTACGTCCTGAGTGGGCTGATGGTCAAGAGATTTTTCAGAGCAGTTCCGCTTTTGGAATGTCCCCGGCGAGCTTTTACTACACCATGTCCAGGTTCAACTACATGTATGTGTATATATTCAACTATAATGTACATACATATGTTCCGCATTAGTAGTAACGAGTTCTTTATGAATTATCACTAAGATTGACTATCACCTGAATGCTCACATTTCAATATAGAATCGCGACTATGCCCGAAAGACAGCCCCTCTCCCCTATCCCGTTATTAGATGATGTATCTTTAGTTGGGCTGTGTTCCTATATGTCGAAATTGTCTAGGCCTAGGCTAGTCCTGAAAATCAAACCACTGAATATCAGTTTGAAAACCCTATTCTAGATTACAGCCATGAGATCTTCCCTACAAGTCAAGTCACATCAAAGCGCATGAAAACTTTACCACTTACTGAATCATGAAAAGTATACAGATAGATCAGCCAAACAATGACATGTAAGTTTGGTGGTGCAAAAAAAAAATTACAGTTGAGTAGCGTACAAATGAAACTACATGTCAATATGCTCCCATTAAGCAAGTCTCAGATGTGACATTGGCTTTGAGAATGAACTCTGATGACACCTGAAGATCTGGACCGGCCAATCATACTTGTTTGATTTGACTAGTATATGATCTCTTTCTACAAGCTACGATACATTGCTTTCTGTTTGCCTCAACTCCACATGGTAGGAAAACATGACTACGAATAGAAATCAGGAGTATCTATAGCTCCAGACCTAGCCATGGAATTGATAACCCGAACATCATATGACCCCATGTAGCCCTAAGATGCCAAGATTATAATGACTTGTTTCCGGCTACTTCATGCCGTTCTTCCAAGTATATCAATGATCCGGACACACCGCTCTATTTGTTGATATGTAAGTTATGTATATTTTGACCTAGCTCAAGAATACAATTTTTTCTTCTTCTTATATGGTTATGCCAAGATAAAACCAATCTTCATAGCCTAATTTCCATGTTTCAAAACGGGGAGGTGAAGGTACGGAGTTATTTGTTATTTTTGCACCTTCACTCTATTTCATTTGGGCCTGCATAAAGTCTTCACAAAGAGAGCTAAAAATATGCCTTGTCAAGCTTGGCAGTGAACAACCCAAAGTTCTTCTAGGCATCAATGCTTGACATGCTATGCATATTCTAAAAGCTTTGGCAGTTTTTTATCTGGTTCTGTTCAACGATGGCCATATCAACCGTCTGGGGCAAAACAAATTGTAAATGTAGTTGCCTTGACAAGGCTGTGACTTTGTTAGGAGTCACTCCGCCATACTTTCAGGCACGAGGGGGACCTAGTCTTTGCTATTTTGACGTCAGTGCGCCTCGATGATAGACCTTCTATGCGTTTTGCCTTGAGTGGTTGTTGATGTCCATCTTATGGTAAAAGTACTTGTCAGAGGTCTCAATGTTGTATGAGGTCGATCCACTATGTGCCACGGCGAGGCTCAGACGCCCGCACAGACGTCATAAGATAGCCATGGATTTATAGTAAGCAAGTACTTTATTGTTTAGTGGCTTCCTGTTTGGAAACCCCCCAGCAACAGATAGATACAACTACATTTGTAAGTACAGATACGTACATTCGATGTTGTATGATGTTACTGCACTAGTTTGATGATATTTTCATAGAGGAAATATTGTATGGACATAAGAAGATCTACCTACGAAATAGCTGCGGCATGATGAGATACAACGTTATCCTTGTGCAAACGCGCGTCTTTCAATGAAAGCTGTAAATCCGCCCCTCATTCATGTTGTTAGCGTAGAATGATACAATGAAGATAAAAACTGTCAACTATGTTTTAAGATTCAACGACAGAGTTAGCGTGTGATTTGAGCATGTGTGTAACTAGGTGCGATTGTATAACAAAGCATACAGATAAACATCATTCACCAGTTAGTAATCTTATCAGTTGAAGGTGCCCTATCAGACAAGAATACAAGATGGACGGATATGTATGTATATATGTATGTAGACGGGAGTGGCCGGCATCCTATCCAAGGGGCGGGACGTGAGTGATTCTTATGACAGGGCAATATCTACGTCATGACTATACAGATACAAATATGTATACTGCATGAAACCTTAGAGTATTATCTAGGTCACATTCAATCAATAGCATTGGTTTGATGGAACTAGTTCTAAGTACATATACTATAGTAATGGTAAGTACGCCATCATGTCTGTTATACATATACGTTATCAGCCTTGACTTCCTGTCACTTGAGTCATGTGAGCAAAGGGATGATAAGATTGCCGCAATAGTGCCAAGTCAAAAAGTGGCCAATTTCTCTAGTTTCTTCTTGTGTAGTGGCTTTTTTCGTAAGCATGAGAAAAAAAAAAACCCTGTACAAGCAAAATGTGAACGATTAGCTTTGCATTGTTTAGTTAACTATACTGGTTTTCACTAATAATATGTAGATAGCTATATCAGATAGTTTCATACTTTATCCAATGCTCTAGCGATGCCATATACTGCGTAATAGAGCAAGAGAAGATTCGAGAGATATGCTCACCAACATACATATGTACATAGTACACAGTAGTAGGCCTCAACAGGGATGGATATGGTACATAAGGTATAATTCATACTAAGCCAGCCGCATGCAGCTGTGACCTAATTATGACTATGACCGTGTTAGGCCAGCCCGTAGCCAGCCGCCGAATTAAAAATCTAATTCTTGACTCTTGTTTTTTTTTTGGGGGGGTTCACATGGGAGGGGAGGGGCATTCTAGGCTTTTTATCTGCCGCATCTGACGTAACGCAGACTTACCTCTTCAGCGACGCATTCTGAAAAAAATCTTACTTATCCCAAAACAGCGTAGTCGGACGAGTCTATGACGCTGTTTTTAGCTGTAGAATACCAGTTAATGAACAAAAAGTATAGACAGAGAAAGAAAGTTCTTGTAGGCTTAGTTCGATGGTGGCACTAACTAGATGGTTAATGCGTCAAGGGAGGCGAGTTTGCAGATACAATTCTTTTCGTCCTCTTTCTCATGCTCTTTTCATCGCTTCTATTCGTCTGCCTGGAGAAGCCGAGCAGGTTGAAATCAGTCCGATCATGGCTTGGCGTAAGACTCTGTTCCCGGGTGAATCGGCATCGGGATTTTTATCAGTGGTAGCAAATGACTAGGATGCTTATGCTTTATAGACACACCTAGAACTAAGTCTAGAGAAGCTTGAGCTTTTGGATTTTAGCTTTTGTAAATGCACTTATGCACTAAAATAGCTGTCGTGTGGCTCGCCGCATGTGGTTCTGTCGCAGCATAAACCAATAATCCTGCATCGCGATTTACATAGTACATTGTACATGAGTACGTATAAAGAGAGACCGAGCTCCCGCTTTTTTTCTCTCTCGTACTTAATTTCGCCTGTTCCGGAACTGATCATCTAGTATAGAATTTTCTATAAGAACTCCCAACCATCTTGTTTTTCTTTTTTAGACTGACTGATATCTTGAACTCTTTTTATTTTTCTCAAATCTTCCACATAATTTTTTTCCATCTGTCAAACTCTAGCTTCACTTCCAGAAATCTTAGCCCAAAATGCCTTTCACTGCCAGGTAAGCTTCCTTCTTCAGCTATACTACAGCATCAATTACAGAGCATAACGCTCTGTATTTATACAAGCTCCCAACTATATTAGCGCCATTGTTTGGTGCAATCCAATTGGACATGGGACCCTCTACCGGCCAACATGACGTCCACGGTCCTTTGAAAAAGCTTAGCTAGTAGCAAGTAGACCAAGTAACCAAGCAAATCAAAGGAAGCAAATCTAACATCATCATCGCAATTCAACTAACGTCGTACCTTTCACTTCAATAGCGATATCTGCAAGATTCTCCTTGCCATCATTCTGCCCCCCGTCGGTGTTTTCCTCGAGCGCGGCTGCGGTGCTGATCTGTGCATTAACATCCTACTGACCATTCTGGGTATGTCGCATTACTTCTCTCAGAGTCTCTATAATTCTATCGCCTCATCTACCTTTTTCCACCAAAAATGCCAAGCCAAGCCCTGTACCGGAAGGCCCGGGGTCTGTCTCTGTCTTCTGATCCAGTGACATCATCTCGACACAATCATAGCACTACGATTCAATCGCAGTAGAACTAACAGCATTCTCTATAGGTTACATTCCTGGTATCATCCACGCGTTGTACATCATTCTCAAATATTAATGCGCCCCTCATCCAACCACTACCTCAACTACCACATCAATGCTAAATCCTAAAGTCACTGCCATTCACCGCTTGAATCGCCGTCGCTAGCAGAACCGACATACCTTATCACCGTCTGCTTTATGTTTCTTTTTTTTCTGGCCTCTTTCTTCTCATTTCATATACGGTTATTGGGGCAATACCTTTGATATCATGGGCGCAGTTTCAGTACTCTAGTTCCCTCACCTTGTTTTTTTTCGCCGCACTTCATATATCATAATGTCGTCATGTTTGATTGTCGGCTCTCGAACAGAGATTTTCTTTTTCTAGAATTCTGTTAAGCAGCCGATACTAGTTTTTTTTTTTCACACTCTTGAATAAAATTCACATTCCGAGGAAATTATATGAAATCTTATCTAGAATGTACTGTGCCTCAATTCTCGTTTAGGAATGCGACTATCCGAAGTCGTCGCAATACGCCAATTTATACTTGGGGGGTTTGGAGAATAATAACAAAGCAAGATCAATCAATACTAGTCTTGATTTCTGAGTTGGCAGCCAGAATAACCGACCCAATATTGGTACTGACTTGGCCTTGCCTATTAGGTTTCATCTGCTATCAAAGAGGGTGAGTTCTGGCCTTCGAAGCACTCACTGGCCACCGTTTTAGTATTGTTGTCCGGGATGACACCTTCCTGGTATAGCTCATTTGACTGCCAACATTATTTTTAAGAATATGTGATAGACCATTTCACATGCAGCCTGTATCTCCATGAAGTTGAGACAAACAAGCAAGCATAACGAAAGAAAAGCTGCAGTATGTTCAACTATACTCACTCTGAAGTGAGCAGACTTGCATGTGTATTGACAACTAGCTGCAAGTAGATGATGACACAATCAACATGTTAATACGGCTAATATCAAGGACTTGATAAAGACGTCTAAAGTTCGGTGCCTGAATATATATTCGTATAGTACAATGTGGCTGTAGGGGTATATGGTGGCCTATATTCTGCCTACTGGCCTCTGCCTACCTTGAATGACAGAATCTATTGTGAAAGTTAGCATATCAAGATGATCGACAGAATACAAGAGTGCCAGTCGCTTGTGTCCACTTACGTCGTTCTTTCCAGACGCTACTGTATCATCCTCGGAAACTCTCAAGCCGCCTTGGCCTTCGACAAAGGCGATTGGAGCATCACCCATGACTTTGCGTGCCACATCAGCTACTGTTGAGTTCTTCTTGATCAAAACACAGTCACGGAAGACTGCTTTGTTGTCACCTATACCTCCCGAGCCAAAGGTTGAGATGTTTCTAACAGGAAATACTGGCACTAAGCCAAGTACGTCTGCCGCCTTTTGTAAAACTTGCACAACACCTGTTGATCCGAAGCGATAGAGAACCATATCTTTGAGGTTCTCGATACGATTGCGGTTCTTCTCGTCAAGCTCCTTGAGGCCACCGCCTTCTGCGTCACCATCAGCGATGAGATCATCGCGGGTATCCACGAATTCACTGCCCTCGGTATACTTCACATAGCCCTGTTTAGCCATCTTACGCAAGAATACTTCACTGACGGCTGAACATAATACCAGCGTGTTCGGGTCTTGCTGTTTTGCGATTTTAGAGATGTTCTTATCAGAATCTGGGTGGTCGATCTTATTCAGAGCAATGACGGTGGGAAATTTTTCGTCGATGAATGAGTTGATCATGATATCGATATGAGCATCGGTCCACTCCTCTAATGGCTCTTTCAGATTTGCTCGGTCCAAAGATCTTTGGACAAGCTTAAGGTTTGCACCGTAACCACCAAACTGGGCGCGAAGAGTATCGACGGCTGTCGACTTAGTTGCCATATGACGTCTACGAATACTTGGCCAGCGTTCCATGAGATTACCCTTGATCCAAGCAACGATTTCAGAGCGTAGCCAAGCAATATCGACTGACGGGTCATATCCACGGGTTTCTTTTCCTTCGGCATCGACAGTCCCAGAAGCATCAACCACGTGTATAAGCGCATCGGCCTGGCGTAGATCATCGAGGAACTTGTTTCCAAGTCCACGTCCTTGATGCGCACCCGGCACTAGACCAGCAACATCGAGAAGCTCAATGGGGACGGAACGCCGTCCATTATCGCAAGAGCCATAGTTCGGCTTGCATTTTTCTTGTAGATTAAATCGTGAACAGGCGCATTCGATCTGAAGGTATCCGATAGCACGTTGAGGGTCGATGGTGGTGAAGCTGAGAGAAAGACAAGCGTGTGTAACGCCTGGCTGTTAGCATGGTGTACGCTGAGGCGCAAAAGGGCCCTTATCGGCAATCGAGATAGCAAGCTATGGTTCGGACTAAGATGTTGCTATAGGGTATTATGCGTACGGGAAGTTTCCTAGAAACGGTATTAGCCATCAGCCTAGTCCGATATCAATAGTTATAAGGGAGGCTTGTGCTGAAGACATACCAACTTTAGATGAAGCGTCAGTGAGAGAGTTTAGGGTGGTGCTCTTGCCAGCCGAGGGTTTGCCAACCAGGCCGATCAACGGATCACGGCCCATATTTGATGAATGATATGATATACGGCTCGAGGAAAATGCGAAGTAGTAAAGCTCTTATTAGCCACCATCGAAGGTGTATGTTTAGATTGTCGGATAAGAACAAGGGCCGTATATTCGAAGGAGAGACTTAATCAACTTGGTGCGATCAAGGCCTTAGTAGAGGGTTAGATGAATTGCTCAAAACAGGATCTGAAATGGAAGATCTCGGCAAGCCCAAAGAAGCAAACGGTCTCACAGACAAAAAAAAAAAATTGAAAAATTTATTGGAAAAGCAGATGTTCCACTTGTTAAAAAAAAAGATTAAAAGAATTGATCCTATCAGCGCAAATGACCTTTTAAAAAACTTGTCCCGCCAATGACAATAATAGAAAGAGCAATGGCGGGGTTATCACTCATTCCCTATTAGAACTGCCTTGTACTAATCCGGCTCTCTATAAAGTGGATTCCTTGATATGATGTTCGACGTCATTGCACTTAATTTTTCCAATTTGAACAACAGTATACTCGACGTCTATCTCATTCAATAAAGCTTCAATTGGAACCAACTTCTCTGCTCTTTCCAGCTTAACACTTGAAGATACATTCACATTGCCTTCATTATCTCAAGCTCCAACTTAGTTTCTACCTACAATATGGCTATATTGATATCTGGCCAAGCGCCAAAACTGGACACCAGCGTGCTTCCAACTTGGTCTCGCTTTAACAATATCACATTCGATAAAGTCGAGGTTAAAATTATCGATGAGACTGTTGGGAAGGGCATTGTGGCACAAGAAGACATAGAAGTACCCGAGGAACAGAGCATTCAAGCTGTTTTGAGCATCCCAGAAGATGCTGTGCTCAGTCGATTCCAGATTGACGAATATGCCAAAGTTGAGCCAAAGTTTCGGGAGCTCCTAGAAGCATACGGTGATCCTGTGAGTAATGGGTGTATCAGATAGTGAATCATAATCTAACTTCAATAACAGTCTTTGCGTCAACAATTTGTATTATACCTTATGCTACAGAGGATAAACTCTCTACATGAGATCAAGATTCTCCCGTCCCCTTGGACTGAGTACATCAAATTCTTACCAGAGCACATTCCAACACCTACATTATGGGAGTCATCACTGATTCCTCTGTTGCACGGAACTGAATTGGCTGAACCTGTCCAAGCCAAACTTAACGTGCTCGAACGTGAGTATGATCGATTATCGGAGATTGCCCAAAATCTTTCTTTCTTGCATGACTTCTCATTTTCTCCTGAGGGCATTATGCTTCGAGATTGGCAACTATGCGATGCTTGGTTTCGATCTCGTTCCCTCGAAATCCCGGGTCTCGGTACCTGTATGGTTCCTGTCCTCGACATGGCGAATCATTCTTTTGACAACAACGCCTTTTGGGATCGTGATCCAGTGAATGGAAGTATAATTCTAGCCCTTAGACCAGGCTTGTCTCTAAAGAGCAACGAGGAGGTTTGTATCAACTACGGTGAGGATCGTAGCGCAGCAGAGTTCCTCTTTGCGTATGGGATGTTCGACATAGACTGTGCAGTTCGACCGTTGAATATCCCCTTCTTCTTTGCGTCTGATGATTCTCTCGGGGCAGCAAAACGGGCCATCTACAAGAAGAAACCGCTGTTAACCATCACACTCCCGGAAGACTTGGCTGAGTATGAAAATGGGAAAACATACTGGAAATGCCCATCGGCGTTTCTTGCGGCGTTGAATGCCGAGGATGGTCTTGCCTTTCAAGTTGCACAAGATATAGAAGGTGGCCAAGATCTTCGAATGTTCTTGAATGGAGTAGATGTGACCGATAAGGCAGAGACGATCGAAGATATCCTTCGAGCCAGTGATATATGGCCGATCATAAACTTTCGTGCTCTACAAATGATGAAAAATACGCTGAGCGTTGATCGAATATTGCAAAACTTCGATATCGATAAGCATGAAGAACTCTGGGAAGGGAAGCCTTACGAGTATTCATTAGTGGCACAGTTCGCATACACTGAAGCGCAGCTCATCCAAACCGCCGTGTCTTACTTAGATAGCGCAGTAAGTCATTGTCGGTACCACATGCACAAACTGCAAACAAGAGACACGACAGTCACATATGGCCCACCTCAATGCCTATGGTATCTGTTTATCTTACTAACACGGAACATCCTCAATAGTTGATCTCTCAGTTTCAGCACCCATTATTACAAGCATACCTCAGTGCAGTCCAAGAAGGAATCGAAATATCACCCAAAGATCTCGTTGCTACTCTCAAGAAACAGGACGACGAAAGTGCTGGATTGAGAGCTGACGTCGATCCTTCAACTTCGGAATCCAATAGAAGTACGGCTACGGACGCCCGGATCACGGAAGAAGACGGAGAGGAGAATTTCAGCTAATATCCATCATGTACATACCTGCATGCATGTTGCAAGAAAACGATTACTCCAACTGTAGTGTGCCAAACAAAAGCGTTATGCACATCTGCAGGACAAACAAGACAAGGCACTTCATACTCGTGTCGTCACATTAGCCCAATCTACAAAAAGTAAGAAAGAAAATCAAGATTCTTGTCTCTCCTTTCTATACATGCGTCACATGGAAATCACCTCTGGATTGGATAGAAAATAGAGGAGATTATGCTCCTATAATTCAAGGACAGAGACATATCAAAATGAGGTGCTTAGTGATAGCACAGAATGCTAGAATTTCGATAGAATGATAGTAAGTATAGGAAAGCATTCAAGTCTAAGAAGAGACAAGCTATCACTCGATTCAAGATGCGGGTGGTATATCTAGCCGCTGACTCGCGAGTGGCACTACAACCCTAGACTTTGGGCTGGGCTCCCGTTTTCCGGGGTCGTGTGCTTGCATCTGCGTATATAATGAATAATTTCAGTTATACGTACATGTAAAAATATGCTAAGGGATTGATTCAATCAGTCAACTAACGAGCTATAGCTTGCAATACTTTCCACGAGATGTCGTTGTATCATAATTATGTTATTCAGCTCTGTAAAACGTTGCCACTATATTATAATATATGTATAATTACCTTCACAGAACCATGGTCCAGTCTATTGTATTCTACGGTGTTACGACGAATACAAGATGATTGTTTTATACTTGACCATTATCTATAATCTACTACTCATTCGTCATCTTTACCTTACATAGTTAATAATCAAACAATCTAAGCCTATGTACATGTGTATGTTCGTATCAAACTCAAATAAGACCCTGCCCTGAGATATTGAAGTCTGGTCTCGTAGCGTAGCACTTTACTTTAATCCCCAACAATATATTAGAAACTGCCTAAAGATATACTATATTCCTGATGAGTCTCTAATGTCTTGACGGAAGACTTCGGGATCTCCAGAAAGGGGGGCTGTTTCGTCCCAGCCCAGTGCTCCGTCAAAGTATGGCTACGACATTGCCATGATTGCCACAACTTAGCTATTGGGTTACATATGATGATGGTAATCTTTACTTACATCAATAGAATAACCTTGTGAGTTAATATGCACTGAGTGAATAATGCAAGAGGTGTGCGGTTTATCATGAGGGGTAGATACAAGAGTGGCAACGCAGACCGTGTATCTGTATACATATATGGCTTTGATATTCGTAAATATATTACTAAGTAAATACAAGCTTATATATACGGATATAGATATCATTCCAGATCACAAATTCCCTTACGCTTGGATACATCATGCTAGAATTAGCACGGAGTTCACGATGATGATAGGCGGAAAGCACAGTCTCAGTAGCGCTCATACCCTTTTAAAGCACCCATATGAAGATGGGCCTGACTGAGGATATCATGAGTAGAAAATACTATGGCAGAGGAAACAGAGGGGTGGGTAAAAGTCTCAAGAGAGAAATAAGAAACGAAGGGAAAAGTAAAGAAAAAAGTTTGCACGACGGAGACGACAACATGGCTCAGTATGAAAGCAGCATAAGCATTTACTGATTATAGAACGAGTACTACCCTAGTGACTACAGATACGACTCTTTGACGAGATGAGGAACCACAAGCGTGTTCTCCCTGTCTAGTATACAGCTATGTAGTATAGTTGTATAGAGCTAGTCATTGTTGTCTAGGATGACTAGATCTAGAAGCAGGATGCGGAGAGTGAGACGTTGGATCCCTGGGTATTCATTCGCTCTGTCATCTTATACCGTGAGCAGCCAACGACGATTTGAGGGCTTTTTTTGTATTAGTTGATTTTTCGGTTTCTTCTTCCATCCACGATATTGGCATCAAGAAGCGCCACTTATCTACCAAATAGCAATGGTAGTGGAGAAGGGGAAGCATTGCCCTAAACGGGATACTCATAAAGACAAAAGAAAGGGAGTGAGAGGGAAGAAAAGGGGATTGATCACGAGCCCCATAGTCGGGTTTCGAAGTTTACTAATATTTAGTTGTAAAGGAGTATTTGAAAAGTGGCATCGAATAGTTAGCTTTTTAACTGCTAGTTAGGTCATACTAGTTATTGTAACTGCTGCCGCTGTTGGCTAACGATGAATTGGCTTGAATAATTAGTGGTTGGGAAATTGGAATTGTTGACCGCTTTCATCGTCATGCATTCCACTTTTTTGCCCTCTTGGTCGTCATTCCAACTGAGAACAATGGCGCAGAGTTCTTTGAACGATGGCGGGGAAAGGAGAGAAGTATAATACATAGAGAGAATCACGGGGGGACATACATATGTATGTACATTAGTAGAGTCCATAGTGGCCTGTATGAACTGAGAGAGAGCTTTTGTCATATGCATACATAGTTACTTTCTCATATTCAAGTGTCAGTGAGTATTGCTTACGCTATTGTCACATGAAGTGCGACTTCACGGCTCTTCAAATAACAGACCAATACAAGCTTATATCACGCTGTTGAGTGATACTATATACTTACTATTCACGCAATAAGTACAGATCACTTACCATCGCCCGGTTTCCCAGAGTCTGTCAAGCCAAATCTGTGTCCAAAGCTAATATAGAAGCCAGACGATCTAGACTCTTCTTCCCCAGCCGAGAAAAGAAGAGACCTATCACAGACCGCCCCTCCTTTCGGTCATTTTTACTCTACGAGAAGGAGTCGGGTCGAGGCAGATCAGCAAGATAGCGAGGAGAAGACAATGCAGCATGAAAAAACAGCAAATGTGAGCGTGACTACCAAGAATAATAGAACCGTGACATGGTAATAGTTAGTCAGTCACTACTTCGATATGACGAATGAACAAAAGGGCGCTTCATCAGCCGCCCCATCGACATGATTTTATGGATGTCGTTTGAAAAACTGGGGAAAGATCGTAGGTTAGAGAAACATAATTGTAAACATGGACCCACTCATCCCAAATAGGCAATCAATCTTGAAATGATGTTGTTGCCGTTTGGTGTTCGTCGTGCATATGCAATATGCGTGTGTGTAGCAGTCAGATGGAAGGATCCCTGCATGGGAAAGTTTTATTTATTTATTTATTGATTTTCCAAGCCACAACCAGCTAGCTTGATACATTGTAGAAGCTAAGTAAATATATATCTATACGTACTATCAGGTATGACTAGTGTTATTGATTACATGTAGTTATGAATGAATGTATAACACATATCTCTGTAAAAGTGAGAGAAAAGACCGATTTTTGCCAAGCCTGGATAGCCCTTCTTTCACTCCTTCCCTCTTCACTTCATCCTTCTCCAGCCTACCAAGCCTAAGCCTAGAAAATATGAAAAGGACAAAACTTATTAGAAAAAATACCTAGTTATAGAAACAGCAAAGCTAGCAAGTCTTGCCTCTTTTGTCCTGCCCCTCGAGATCCTGATGTCTTTGTTTTGCTGCGTTTTAAGTAGAAATCGAGTGCATATTGTCTATTGGCGTTGCATCGTCACGTCTATATGAGACTGTGCGCCTTAATGTGTACCTATATGTACAGATATTCATGTACATATGTACTTGGTTAGAATATTTGAAAGCGTATAGCCGCAGATAGATGCTTGACGGCGGATTCTCTTGTCTTCGAAATAAACACGATAGTTTAAGATCTTCCAACTCATTGGGATACTATACCACTATGATACACGATTGAGATATGTCATAGAGCAACCAGGCATTACAAAGTACAGAAAACCTGCAAACTGAACCGTATCCAATCATGAACTCGGGATCCCTGCTTCTTTCGGTAACAGCGCTCTTCTCTAGTACAGTATACAGTATGTACAGTGCGCAGAGCAAGCAGGCTTGGCGGCTAGTCAAAGCCAAGGCCCAATTTGATATTGACTTTTTGAGAGTTACATGTGCATACATTTATATGTATAGATGTCTACATACAGACACATGTACATTTCCTGACATGCTAAGTAGCTTGAACAAGGTGTTACTAGTTTTGTTTCTGTTGTCTTCTCTTCTTTTCTTTGGTAGCTTTGGGTTCGCACATGACCCAATTTGCTGGAACTCGACTCTATGCACACACATTTTGGCTGTGGTTGTTTTGTGTTGGCTTCTCCGACATCACAGTGATACTTGGTTTATCGGTACTTGTAAAGTAGTTCTCATAGCTGACGACATCCTCGCGTCAACGGAACAAATTACAGAATCATCATCAAGTTTATTCCTGTCTTAATTCACCATGAATGTTCACGATGAATTATCGGGCTCGCTACTAAATATGTAGCCAAGCTTAACTTGCTCCAAACCCTTAGTATCTTTTTTTTTGTTTTTCTTTTTTTTCAAAAAAAAAAAGACAAAAAAAACAAAAGCCTCGAACATATGTAACTAGCCTTTTCCGCCTCTCTAGGCGTAGGAATGAAACCCCTGCAGTCAGCAGCCCAAAGTTCGATTCAACCCACGCCGCAGAGGAGTATCCATGCCGAAAATCTGGAGAACACTTTAAAAGGTTCGCTTTGAGATTGTAAACTACTTTCGGTAAGTGATTAGCAGGGATATGAGTCGAGACGGTCACTGGCAGTTGGAGAATAGCTGCAAAGTCAGTTCTTAGCAAAGTCATGCCATGCAAACTAGAACGTCAACGGCCTTCCCTCTTCCTTATTACTTAGTTTCCCCAACTTCCATTTTCCTCACAAGATGACATACTACATATTGGATGGCTTTGGAAACAACGACAAATGTTGGGCTGAGCTGGCTCACGCTCGGGATTCTAGGCGGCAATGATTCTGCGGCAAGTTCAATATACACACACATGTACACATGGCGTAATGACGTCCTGACACGAAAAAGGTCTCGGTAAAGAACACATATGAGAAGATATATGAAAAAATGTGTGGATGTGTCTCGCTAAGTTGAGAACCTATCCTCAGCTGGCTTGCTATGAGCTTCTTAGATCTCACTGAAGCTTGAACAATATCGACGCAATGACTACCATAGCATTTAGACATATTAAATCTCAGCTCAGACTTAGTCATATCTATACATATATCTGTTTCTTTGAGCATCGTAAATTAATACTGAAAGCACAGGTTACAATCGCCAACCACGTTACGCTCTAAGCATTGTATCAGGGGGTGCAAATTGATGGATTACTATCATCAGGCCATATTGATCTTAACTACTATATACTATTACATAGTCGTATATTCACATCAGATAACTACATATATGTACAATATGTACAATGCAAACGATAAACCGGGCTCTACATGTCCGAAAAGTCCGGTTCTCTATAATTTACCTTTTCTGTTGGCTGTTCCCCAGATTTCTCAGCTGTAACAAGTCATGACGAAATTCCTCCCATTTTACCGCCCTACACGCTAAAATGAATTTATTATTAATTTTTCTTCTTCTTTTTTTTTTTTTTTTTAATAGTGCTTCTAGTTGCCTCCTATGATTGTGTACAAGCATTACATTTTGAATATACGTCGAGGCCTAACACATCGACTTATTTCTGTTCAGATGCTATTGGTATCCTATCTCCTGGTTCACTCTGATTTATAACAGTTTAAAAAAAACAAAAACAAAAACAAAGAGGACTGCTGATCGTCCGCCAAGTGAGATGTTCAAGCCACTGAAATCATGCACAAGAGGCTGACGTCATATTAATTTCTACATAAACCTGTCACCAAGCTGAAATACATAACTGTGTAGACCAATAAAGAACCAACTCGTGATACAGAAGAAGCTTCCCGCAAGTTGAGGATGGTAAAAGTAGGTAAGAGGCCACGAGCAAAACAAAATCTGCTACCAGCAAATCAATTATTATAAGTACATATATCCGGCTGGCTATCATTAGTACTTCAAGCTTGATCACGGGGCACTTCAAGCCACCATACCTTGTCAGCACCGAGATTTGCATCCGATAGAGACAACTTCGTACAAAAAAAAAAAAAAAAAAAAAAAGAGATTTCTTGGTTGTCCGACGAGGTGATATAATGGCATCGTGTATGGCAGATCTACATCCCATTTGTAGCAACAACTCAATTCAAACAGTTGTATAATTTGTATCCAGGGTTGCTTCTGCAAAGGTTCCATGTCTTTCTAGACCACCAACTCAAGTCATGTTCTAAAAAGGTTGCACTGCTTCCTGCCTGAAAGACCCGCTACATAAGATGGTTGTGTCCAATCTAGTCTAGATACTATATGATTCGGTATTGGTTTTGTTGGTGCTATTCACTGAAGTCTGACTTTGTCTGTTAAACATGAGTTGATACTGAGTTGTATGACATAACTTTGTCATGTATCTGTATGTTGTGTGCTCAGTCATAACATATCACATAAATATATACATACATATATTGATAGTCTAGTACGGATAAGACATGGCCGTCAACCTTTTTTATCATTCTTTATTCGAATGGACATAATCCCAGTCATTGTAACCATTGTACCGCGAAGGCGATCAGGATCGATAGGCGGGATTCAAGCCCTGTTCAAATGGTTGTGTCCATCAATAAATGACAGTACCTACAATCGCTGAGAGATGGAACAAAAGTTAAAAGTCGCCTGTTTATTGCCCATCATATACTACATTAACTCGAAATCAGGGCAGACAACAGACCTGGAACAAGGTCGGCAAGCCCTTTGGCACAGAACCACATAAGCAAGTAGAGCACGCATGGGATCGCAGAATTACTTAGTATTTGAATCAAACACGAAGATTCAAGGGAGGAGTGGTCTGGCTCGTCTGTCTAGTTAGAGGTCAGAAAAGAAACGAAAGACAATAAAGAACACATAGAGACAAAAAAGAACAGCCTTCATGTGCAAAAAAAAAAAAAAAAAAAAAGATGCGGCGGCTTGATAGGCGATTGGACAGTTCGCCACATATCGACCCAAGAAGATCATCATATCAGAATTATAGTGCAATGCTACCATAATAAACCGTGATGGCAAACTGACATGGCAAACGGAGATGGCGACGAGTTAGGGTGGGTAAAGATAGGACCACGTGTGACAGGCTACATCCGGGCTTTCATAGCTCACCCGTGCTATACAATTTTAGTCTATCCAAGATACAGATAGGGTCATAAGATATTACTAGAAAACCTAGGTTCATTGTTGAGCAAAGGGCTTATACTTAAAGTCTCGCCATAAGTAGCATATGACTCTTCCCAGACTAACATAAATCGCCTTACTCATCATGCAGTCTATTCACATCTACCAAGATAGTAAGTAGTAAAGAGATACAATCATGTAGATAAGACTATCGAAAGATGGCCTGATTTACCCCAGATTATTCTGTCATAGTCTGGACGAATGGAACTCGGGCCATGCAACTACCAAGCCACAGCCCTTTCCTTTTGCCTATCTTTCTTTCTTTTTCTTTTCTCGAACTAAAGAGTAAGCGCAGATTAAAAATCCGGAGTGCAGAATCTGGGGATGGAGGGGATTGTCCACTGTCACTAATATTTTTTTATTGAAACGTGGTGTTTTAAAAAAAAAAAAAACTTGCATTAAAATCTCGAGAAAATGCGGAGAAAGAAAACGAACGATTTCGCGGAAAGAAAAAAGGACGAAAAATAAGGTAAAAGACAAAGACGCTTGTAACAGGGGGGGGGGTATGATGTGATATCAGTTCCTGGAAGTACATAAATTTGTATGATGCTTTAAACAATGTATATATACAACTCGATATAGGTCACTGATACATGATACTAGTAACAGTTTTAACAGAGATATTGACATATACATGATATCTCTAAAGATAACAGAGAAAAGAGAGTCAAAAAAAGCACAAAATATCTACCCGGGTCTATCCGAATATCTCGTGAATATGGGCTCTTTTTGCAAACGGACAACATCGGAAAGCACACCATAGTGTCGGGCGGTTATCACTAAGTACGACAGACGGGATAATGAAATTATAGATATATCGTAGTAATTTTCGGTTTCAAGTGACAAAAATAAAAGATGGAGGGTGGGCGACTAAGCCGAGGAAAACTAGAAAAAGTCGACCTATCATAGTTGTCTTGAAAGATGAAGCTATTCACGCTATGAGTTTTACTGTATTATTTTTTAGGCTATAGCTCGGCTACTTACCTTCTCGGGTATGTCACAAGAACCCTCTCCGTTCCCAAAGAAGAAAAATAAACCAATGAACACAAAACCCTATAGAAAGATTAAGCTGGCACAGAATGTTCTGGCTAGGAGAGAAGAACAACAGGAGAACCCAAAAAAACAAGGTTGAAATCTGGGGTTGATGGCTAGCTAGCTACATAACTGTAATGCGTGCTAGGGGAAACGTAAGAAAAACAAGACTATGAATTAATAGGGAATAAAAGTAAAAATACGATTTGAGTTTTTATAATAGTACAGACAAAGAACCACTGGTTACTATAAGTGAAAGGGTTAAGATACAGTAGGGTTAGCTGCCATCTTTTCTTTACCATCGTCAACTTATTCCAGTGTGGGCATTCTCTCGCATTCTCTACGGCCTTCATGACTCGTTTCAACATTTGCCAAGCCTGAGGAAAGCGCGACGCTGCTCTTCCATGCGGAATTAAAGACGAGTGACGAGGAGGGCGAAAAAAAAATTGTAGTGCACAATAAAGACTTGAAGTTTTTACAGCTGTTGCTAGCCGAGCCAACTTGAACCTATCGACACCTTGATTTGGGGAAACCGTGCATCTTTTTTTTTTTTTGCTTGGCAGCACTGGCTGAATTTACACAGTACTTTATTATGCATACTTTGGTAGTTGTAGAACCGGCTGGTCTGTGCTTGATACATATGACTTTTTGCTCTTTCTATCATGTATAAGTCCAACTATATGATTCTGTCAAGTATCTTTAACTGACCTTGAACGGTCTCGTGATCTAAGCAGACCTAAAAGATAAAATGAAAGCCTGAAAGCTATTCGGAACGATGATTCTCTAGCCAATCCAGTGATGAGCGTTGTCGACCTAAATTCAGGTGTCAGTTAGTTGGTTATCTGTAGAAATGGAATAACTAGCGGTAACCAAGACAAGATAAATAATATGCACTATCTTATTTCAGATTTATCTAGCCGTTCTTGGGACTCGTTTCTTTCTGCCCCCGGATTTTGAAGCTTCTGCCCCCGGGTTTTTTTCCTGATATTTTGTATTCTATTTTATGTTTTTGGGCTATCATCTTTTTTTGACTTAGCTCACAGGATCAAGTGGACTAGGCTGCTTTTGACTTTAACCAAAACATTCAATAGCACTGGAACATTTGTCTTCCTTTCCTCGAATTATAAATATTTGTAAATTATATATCATGTTGTCTATGTTCCGGATCGACCCTCCAGATTTCCTGGTACAAACAATTTGATTATCGTGGCAAACCCACTAAAGACGGAAAGTTTCGCGTCATCATATTTTGTCTTGATCAAGACTTGATAGCATGATTGTCTGTACGAAGAGAAAGAGCTTTCCCCGCAAAATACAGGGAGACTAACTAACTAAATGGACGGGTGCAATACATCGAGCAATGTCATAGTTGTAGCAATATAGATACATATCTGTACTGCTACAACTTTGACACGTACTCAATACTTCAGAAACTAGTCTCCAAGGAGACCTTCTAGGTCTCTTTCATCACATGATGTACAATGTTTGTACGCAAAGATGGGTACTGTATACCAGATACATAGATCAAAGTACCGCGTACTTTTGTCGTAGAGGCCACCAGTCCAGACCATGTTGCTGGCTTTCAGTTGGCGACTTTTTCTTGCTAGTCCTAGAGGCGGTTACCATGAAGCCGGGTGACTTGACTGTGAACTCGTCTTGGCGTATCAAACAGCTAACAAGATACATCAGCCAAGTATAGTAAGATAAATTCTTTTTCATATATATATATATTGATAAAAAAGAGATATATATAGTGAAGTAGAGCTTCTTGATGCCCCACAGATGAACCCTTCCCTCCCTAGGATTTTGTCGTAACGAAGCTTGGAACTTGTCAGGATTGCTTCAGCAGAAAATAAAATAGAAATAAAAAGATGACCCAAATAAAAAAACCCCAATAAAAAAGGTCGAATTAAAAGAAAATGCCACCACTTTGAGCCCCCAAAAAAAACATCTTGCTTTTTGGGAAACAGAAAAAAAAAGAGAGAAAACCTGGAGACATTCGATAAAAGGCCGCTGTATTTTATAAATCATGAATTATTTTAGGCACATGTTCTTATTTTCTTGTTAGCTTGGCCTGCTTTGATCTTCGTTTGTTCCTTTATAAGTATCGCAAGTTCCCCAGATATAGCATCGTTGCTCGTGCTTTGCCTGTCTTGCCTTGATTGTGTTTTGTTTCTTACTTACAGTGACTTCGTCATTATTTATTTATTATTATTAGTCTTCTTATTCTTCTTTCATATTCAATTTCTCTTTGAATCAAGCGTGACTGGACTCTGTTTGTACCACCTCACTTGATTACTATAATCTCCATATTCTTCTCTAGAGCATCACAACCATATCGTTTTGGAGTTATAATCCCATTAAGTTCTACTGCTGCTATCTAAACATATATTGCGTCTCCAAAGCCACTTAAAGTCTCTCCCTTGTCCTCCCTCGTATCACCGCCACAGCCTTCTTTTATAGCTTCTTCTTTTCCCCTACGCGTCTTAGCTGGTCTCCTTTAATTCAGACGGCGGACTTTCAGAGTTCTGCTCAAGGCCTACCAAGCATATTATAGATATCATTTCCATACTCCTAGGTATATACAAGAAATCAACAATGCCTGGAATCGTGCCTATGAAGATGATCCAGGTGGGCAAAGGCTCCCAGAGTCGCATTGCCCAAGCCTGTGATCGCTGCCGGTCCAAGAAGATACGCTGTGACGGCATCCGTCCAACATGTACCAACTGTGAAAGCGTTGGCTTTACCTGCAAAACCAGCGACAAGCTGAGTCGTCGGGCCTTTCCTCGAGGCTACACGGAGTCCCTGGAGGAGCGCATCAGAGTGCTAGAAACAGAGCTCCGGGAGGCAAAGGAGGTTCTCGACGATAGAGAACAGAAGCTAGACTATCTCTCCAACTCTAGATCTCCTTGTAGTCATTCCGCGCCACCTGCATCTCCTGCGGCGCGCTCCTCTTCTTCTTCGTCTTCGGGCCACGTTGTTGAACTTCGTGCCTCGCCACAAGATACTAGCGCTTCTTTGACTGCTGCAAGCAGTAATAGCCAGACGTCTTCGTCTTCCAGTCCGGACGAAGGCCAAAAGTTCCGGACGTATGCGCCTGCTTTGAATTTGGGCGCGGGAAACTCTGATCTGTTCTTCATGGGCGACTCGAGTGGAAAGCGGTTCATTGGTACGTCGACCTACTGATCTTTTATAAACACAAGCCAGACAGCTAACTTCTTCTGTGTTTTTTTTATTTTCTAGAGCTCTTCAAGCGTGCTATGCAGGAAACGGCAAAACACTGCCCACCGTTTAACCCAGAAGCATTTCTTCATATCCACGGATGCCCACCTTTAGTCTCTGAAGCCACCGGATCACCCTCATCATCGTCGTCACTAGATCCAAATTCCGGGCTCCATAACAATTTCCATAGCCCCTCTAGTTCTTCTATTGTGCCGCCGCGTATCTTTACAGATCGTTGCGTCAACGTTTTCTTCCAGGAATGGGCGCCTCTGTTCCCAGTTTTGCACAAGCCTGCTTTCCTGGTGACGTACGATGAGTTCGTGACAGACTCTCTGAAGATCAAGGTTGACCACAAGATTGCCCAGCTGTATCTAGTCTTTGGTATTGCGGCGCTATCTAGTGACCAGCCAGATATTGAGCAGATCGCATCATGTGAGCGTCAGTGGCAAATGGCACTGGCTCCCATCATTCAGAATGTCACCATCAATTCACTACAGTGTGTCATTCTAGCTATGATGTTCTGTGCTATCCGCGGAGACCATAGCATGCTTCAATATTACCGGGCTGTCGCAGTTGGTATGGCTATCAGGCTCGGTCTGCACCATAAGCAGAAGCACTTCTCTTTTGGCCCATTGACTATGGAAACCCGCAAGAAAGTCTTCTGGACATTGTATACTCTCGATTGGTAAGTAGAACCCTCTCTGTATATGATCCCGTGGATAGCATAGCTAACAAGAAACAGCTTCTCTGCTGCTCTTATGGGTGTCCCACGGCTGATCTCGGACGCTTGGGTTAAGACTGAGTACCCCATGGACTGCGATGATGAGTACATTACCGAAACCGGCATCCAACCAACATTGCCTGGAGAGGCAACTCGGGTTTGCAATGCCCTTGCTCTATTCCGTGCTAGTCGCATCATGGCCACTGTCCTCGACACTGTCTATGCGCCCTGTGGCGTTGAGTTGTCTCTCCAAACCATGAAAGACTTCGATAACGAGCTGTCTTCATGGGAAGACTCCCTGCCACAGCACTTGAAGCTTGCCTTTGAGTGTGACAAGCCGTCTACAAATGTCACTGGCAGTCGTTCGCCTATCTTGGTAAGCAATCTCATAACGCGACTGACTTGTTAAATACCAACACTAACCAAAGAACTAGGCACTGGTATCAAATTACATCCGTATCCTGATCCACCGGCCCATCGTTGAATCTAAGAACGCATCCCACGGTGCTTCTAGTCTGTTGGCTATCGGCCGGGCCAGCAAACGTATGACTCAAATCATCGAGCTACTGGAGGAGCGTCGCATGTCTTTCTCTCTGTGCCTCAACAAAGCTGATGTCCTCGCTCTCAGCGGCATGACTCTTCTCCTTGAAGGCATCCGTCTGGGCTCTTCAGGGTCAATGTCTCTACAGAACAACGTGCCACTAATCAACTTTGTCGTCAAGGCTCTTTTCCGCCTCAAGGATGGTGGTTGTATGGACTTCAAGCAGGCTGCTGCTGCCTTTGTGCGTCTGGAAGATAGTGCTATCATGCGTCTCCGTGACGAGCCACGTGACCTGACACCACATCGTCCTCGGTCTGAGAATGGCTGTACGACATCAACTGCCAAGTCTCCATGCTACGAATCTACAGCGCGGCGGAGTGCCGATACTGTGCGTTTCAACGCATCCATCACAACTTCAGAGCCCGACCTGGTCAGCCAGGCTGAGCGGAACCGTCGCATGACGATGCCGGCTCTCAAGGGACGGCCTATGTTGCCGGCCTTTAGTCATAATAGCATCATTCCACGTGACGCTGACAACACGGGGTTCCATCTGTTCTTCTCGGATGCTTCTTCTAGCAAGAACATGCCAAAACGTAATCAACAAGCACAGGCTACTGTTCCACAGATGGCAACTTCATCTTCAGCTGGCAACAACGGCAATAGTAACAACAGCCAGTTTCAGGAACAAACAGGCGTTACTGAAGAGACTTTGAACGCCTTGATTCAAAACAACGCAGTCGCTGATGGCACTAATGGTGTCTTTGATCTGATCTACGGTAACACTTTCAACATGGATCCTACCGAGCCAGAGTCCCCGTTGGGCAACACGTTGCCTAAATGGGGCTACGATAACACTCATGTGCCAATAACTGGTGGCGGCCCACCATCACTTGCCATCAGTGATACCTCAACCTTGGCAGTTGATGAACAGCAGTCTGGCTCGGAGACGAACAAATCTCATGGCAATCAGGTGTCTACACCAACCTTTGATACTTCAATGATTGGCCAGCATCTGGAAGACTTTGGTGCGCCGTATCTTAGAAATAGTATGATGAACCCGTTCTGTGATGGGCTCATGTGATTTTATTTCTCCTTCTTCTACATCTTGTTTTTCTTCATTGATTCGTCTTCTTCTTTTCTTACATATGAAATGGTATATTCCACTACACTATCACATTTACCTTATATCCCCCAGTTTTTTTTTTTCTGTTTTGGCGTTCTTTTTTCTATGGCTCGGCTTATAGGAGCCAATTCTCATATCTGTCGAGATTCTGCATCCGGTTGATGATATCAAGGTTTCATTCAGTTACAGGGATTTTTTTTACTTTGTGTTCCAAGGTTTCCATTGTTGGCTTTTACTATCTTGTGCTGGCTTCACTGCCAAATTTGTTTGTATCATGTTTCATGCTTTTAGTATTGTTTACGGAAAAGGAAAAATATTATCGGATTTCACAGTCACAATATAAGTTTCATGTTTGTTTTTTGTTGTAAATGAAGTCGTAATAGTTGATCAATTTCACTTTTGTGATCGCTTAGGGTTGTGCAATCTGTGGGTTAATTCAATCTCCAAATTGAGACATAACGTTTATATGGTGTATTAATGACATCACAGATCTGATAAGTCACCCAGTTTGCTGAATCTTGTTTATGTGATAAACATCTCTTACAAAAAGCTTAGTAACCTTTGTATCGGGACTAAGTTCATGATGAAATCACTACCATCTCCAAACCGGTCATCCGCTTCGCCAGAAAATTTTCCAAGTTAGGGTATAATTGTAAATCATGATATCCACACATCCGATAGTGTTAAGTAGTCGTTCATGGCTGACCTCCGTAAGCCGTTGAATAGTTGCTGATTTCTGGGAAATTAGCACCCTATATAAAGGTTCTCTAAGCTGTTTATCAAAACTAGTTTTTGACCGCGTATCAATAAAACAGTTCATAACTACCTTTACTATTCAGTCCTAGTGTTGTTCCCGTCAATATATTCCCCATCACGAACTGAGACATATTATTATGTTCCAATAGCGAGCTCATGAACTATCAATCAATGGTAAGTATTTGTCAAACATCGCCTATACAATGTAGCAAACCCGATTTTCCAGTATAGACGAACAAATCTAAACATCTTGCTGGGGCCTAGAACGTACGCTTCCAAGATTGAAAGGGAGCCTACGGACATCCGGAAGTTATAATAGATGCCTTGAACATAGAGCAGATACCCATATCTGTAAACGGCACATAGCACATACAGTAACGTCGTGCCAGGATACCGTAGATATGCTCGGGATGTGGAGGCACCAACGATTGACGTAGCAGTATTGATAGGGAAGAACGGTAAAACAAAGTACAACATACGCTGCGAGGCGGATACGAAGAATATATATAACAAAAAAAAAGGTAAGAAAGTATCAGACAGATAGGATTCAAGGAGCAGTAGAAGTGCTCTTGAAGCCGATAAGGTAAAGAAGAATGTATATAACAAGGGATGTGATCAAAGGTAAATCGGCTATAAGCAAGTACGAGTGTACGACAAGGCAGCAACTTGAACCAGATATTGAGAAACCCACAGACCTTTGAGTGTTTATTTTAGTATTTACATGTTCCCTTTGAGATGTGACAGGCACCCAGTTACCCGTCCCGGCATTTCAGCCCTTCATAACGAACATATGTACTATGTAGCTGCAAGGTAAGATACGGAAAGAGGGTTGAACCGTATAGATATGTAGTCGGGAAATTCTTCGAGCTGGATATTCTCCGCCATCAATAGGTGTGTATCTGTATGAACAATGAGCACATACAAACAATATAGGTTGAACCTTTGGATATGCATCCATGGTTCAAATATACAGGGGATATGGTTGATTTTCTAGGGCTAACAACTAATAATAATACATAAGAGTTTTTCCGGCTTGTGGTGATTGAAGGCCATAGATTTTGCGTATCTGTAGAAGCAAAATTCCGAGTATCTTCTTCATCTACTCTTTTGTTAGTGGCCAAAGCCCTTTTTGATAGTCGGGTGATATCTGGTTTGGTTTAATAATAAAACACACATAGATCGAAACCAAGTCGAACCAACCGGTAAGATTTATGATGAAGATCTACCGGGATTCGTGCTAAAATATACTATCGTGATATCTATGATTACATATAATATGTAAGTACCAACAGATACTTGACATTTTAGTACCAAACTCAACATGAACAATAAGTGGGTGGTATATAAAGCAGTCAAACTGTCAAATCTGTGGTTTAGAATAGATAATGGAGAAAATAAGCCCAATCCTCTGGAATGTACATCAAGATATCGATCAGTTAGTCAGTCTTACTATTGTATTTGATAAAAGATGGGTAATCGCACGGTTAAGCCTCCTTTATCATAAAATATGCTAATATGTAGCTGTAGCTATGAACCCGTCTATGATTCCAGAGGGGCGTGCTTCTATAACGAACAGGGCGATTTATCAAGGGGTGTCAATCAGATGCTAAATTCAAGATTGACGGAAGAAATGGGAATCAAGAACTGTTAGAGAAACAGCAGACTACTACAGATATCAGACAATATATGTATGCGACCTTGTGATTCATTGATTGGTGATTCTCATCTAATCGTGTTGTCCCTTTTATATGTATAGTGGAAATGCCTATAACTTGAGCATGTGAAAGCCGATAATGGTCTTGGCATAAATCCTTAAAGATAGAATAGAACCCGAAAAAGCTTCTGATCTATCATGAGGTAGAAGGTTGGTTGGGTTGCTAACTAGGGTATCCTGACCTAAGATTTCCGAAAGAAGATGTCTACATGTATAGATATATATATATATATGCTATGTAGATATGTAGACAACTAATGCTGACAAGATAGCTCATGCTACAGTGGCTGCGGAGAGGATTTATGTCTATATTAGATGCTGTCGTAGTTGGATAGGAGGGAAGGGTTGGAATGTCTAGTATGTTGTATTCGTGTCTTATATCCTACACAGTAGACAGTTCACCTATAAGTATATATGTATGAATATAAATATGACAGCCTAAATGCGGCATTTTATTGAAGAGTAGGTGAGTTGTATCTATTTTATATACAGATAAAACTGAGAATTTGACCATATATAGATCCATTGTAGATATACAAAGTTGTCGGTGAAAGGGAGGCTTGTTACCGGCATATAACAATCAGACAAGCATGTAAGAGGCTCTTTGCATGTTTCAAGCTACATATATTCCTGGATGTTTTTGCTACCGGACGATCGTATCTCTACTCCTGGCCGAATTCTTTTAGGCCAGCACTATTCTGAGCACGATAGAAAAGAGAGACAACATGCAGAGAACCCGAGATTGCTTGGCAGTATCGTGAGTACCACAGTAAGCAATTCTGTAGTTGTATGCCTATGAAATACAAGAAGCAGTGTTACATAAGAGGCTAAGAGAGGGGAGGGGGTAGATTTTCACATGCTTGTTGTGTTTTGTTTCTTTGTTTTATCTTAGTAACTAGTAGAAGTAGTAGAAAATGGCTCGGTTCCCCCCTGTAAGAGTAACATCCGCCTATTCCTTTGAGAAGCACATGGTCTTTTTTTTTTTTGTTTCCGTTTTTTGTGAAAAAAAAAGATAGACACTATCGAGAGAGCTGATGACAAGAGAAGGGAATCTACTGTTTCCGTACAAGCTAGATCCTATTTTGAACCTGTATCTCGAGAGGCGGTTAGTGATAGTCACTAGTGCTATCACAAGCTTGAAGGTGGTCTCAAGGCTGTTATAGCTTCTTTAGGTTATCTCCGAGCTGTAAATATCGCCAATATCAGATGGTATTGAACGTTGGGTTTTATCACAGTATTGAATGACTAGAGACTCGATCAATTCTACAGGTTGTTTTTTGAGATGCAAGATGTGTGGACATGACGAAACATAAGCCTGGGACCGAGACGCCTCGTTTACAAGCCAAGTACTGGCGCCTAAATAAGAGGAAAATAAGAAAAAGGATCTGCATCATTACACGGCCAAATACTGATAATATACCATCAAAGAAGATGCCAACCTTGATGAAATATCTGTACATACATAGCTACCTAGAGAACCTACAGATCAACCACTATCAGGCTAATATATCAGCCTGGCCACACTAGATGGTAATGGTATTAGGATAGTGAACTCTACGAGATATGGAATGTGGGAGAGGTCAATGCCAATAGACAGAACAGTGGTTCAGCTTAGTCTGGTTTGGCTCACACGGCCTGTCTTCCAAGATGATGCACTTCTGGCGTTACGGTTTCTGCTTAGTTCTAGGACCAACTTCGAGTCGAACATCCACATACGATTAAATTTCTTATATCTTCGGTATATTGTTGTGGCTCTGTGCGTAGCCCACCCACATGTATGCAGGTAATATGGCCGTACGGTATACAGTTGTATAGTATGCATTCTGTTATTCACACTTGTGTCCATGAACGGGGAGTTGTTGATTTGCATAAAGAGAACATACCTCCCCGATGTTGTTGAAGTATGCAGCTAGTGTATCGATCATCTACATCTATCAAGATCTTTGTTTCTATTACTCACACTGCTACTTACCCCAAGTCTACTATATATACTATACACACCGGTCTCGACCTCTGCTATATCTCAGTCTACAACTCCCTATCTCGATCCCTTTCATCATGTTCTTTAACAACGGCGTCGAAATGCACATCAAGCCTCCGACTTGTGCGCCCAAGAAGCTTTACCAAAAGCCTGACGATGTTCGTAAGTCCGTCCATGTTTATCTTTAAAAGTCACTGATAACCCCCCTACGATCTTTTATCCTACCCAGATATGCTACCTGCATCTGCGGAAGAAACTCCATTTTTCTCTATAGCGTAATTATTGGCTATTGTTACAATATTAGTCGAGAATTCACATGTCAAGAGTTAGGCGAGCTACTGCTTAGCCAGCTCGTGATCTTGGCATCCAACAAAGAAGACAAAAAAACACACTATAAGCCAGGATAAGCCCTTGTATATACTTAGTATATGTACCCTCGAAAAAGCGGGCTCAGCTAGGAGGCTCAGAATGCTCTGCTTAGGGATAAGGGTCTATAGTGCTCATTGTCTGTGATGACAAGTCTTTGTCGAACAGAAAAGCATCGTGTGTTTTTCTTTAGACCAAGTTATCTCTTTGTTGTTGAATATATATACTCTTGTTCGATCTATCGAAAAGCCCATGAACGAAGAATCTCTTGTTACCTAGCAAGAATGAGCCCCTGGTTGTCGTCATGGTTCTTCGCATCGCAAAAGCTTTAGGTCGTTATAGAGGACGGGCAGTGCTATAGTTGGATGGGCACAACTTGTTATAGTGGTACTGGTTGTACTGAGTTATACTGGCGTAAAGCTCACGAACTGCTAGAGCCACGCCCTCTAGTTCGGCATCCTCAAGTGTGGATTTCAGACAATTTTGAAGATTAGCCTTGGATCAGCTCATGTGTTCCATCATTTCGACGTCTCTTGATTGTCTTTTGTTAGCGATCTTCCACCTTGGTCTTTTGGTCTTTTGGTGTATATGAAGAAAAACAAGCCCTCTTGGTCTCTTTTTCATTCTTTTCCTTCCTTTTATTTTCATATCACTCATTTTCTAAGAAAACAAAGCCTTATCTCCAACACCAGCATATCACCATCTACATTGTTTTATCTTTCCCGTCTTGCCTTCAATCATGGCTTCTCCTTCAGTTTCTTCAGTCTCTTCCGCCTCGTCTGATCCTCGGCCCTGGAACGATAGCGATGCTGCGATAGCTGCTAATGCTACCTCTAATATAGCCATGTGGGCCAAGGCCGTACCACACCCCAAGAATGCCTCGACTATGATTCCACAGACTATTGCCCACCGCGGCTATAGCGCCGTATACCCGGAGAACTCCATGGCTGGCTTCCGCGGAGCCGTCGAAGAGGCCGGAGCTAACGCCATCGAGACCGATGTACATCTGAGCCGCGATGGCGTCGTTGTTCTCGCTCACGTAAGCCACATTGGTACATGTACGCTTTAGTCGGAATATTGCTAACCCGGGCTTTTTTTTTCTCAACAGGATATCAGCCTGAAGCGCTGCTTCGGACGCCTGGAAAAGGTCTCCGATCTTGACTTTGCCGAGCTCTCCGAGCTGTGCAGTCTCAAGCCTCCTCACGTTGGCGTCCCTTCGCTACAGGAGCTTCTCCAGTATCTCGCCATGCCCGAGAACACTTCCATCTGGCTGCTTCTTGATATCAAGGTACGCTGCATACCAGGCTAATGACTTAGTCTGTTGCTACAGCTTAACTAACCCATCTCTGCCATTCACAGATGCACGACGATGCCGAAGAGCTCATGCAGGCCATCAGCCAAGTCCTCGACTCCGTCCCCTCACCGCACCGTCCGTGGAGCTCACGCATCCTCCTCGGCTGCTGGAAGCCGGGCTATATGGCTCTATCTGCTAAATACCTCCCGTCTATCCCCCTCGCCCATATCGGCCTTTCTCCCTCCTACGCCAGTGCCAACATTCTCCCCTCGCATCCTCATTGTACTTTAAATCTGGCTGCCACCTCCCTCCATAGTCTTGCCCCGCACCAGCTCAATAGCTTTGCTGACAGTGCCGTCTTTGCCTGGACCGTAAACGACGAGGCCTGGATGGCCTGGTGTATCGACCATGCCTCGTTGGTTGGCCAGAAGTTGGGTGGTATCGACGCTGTGGTTACTGACGATCCTCGCCTATTTCGCGCCATGGCAATACGGGCTGGCGAGCGCTCTATCAAGCTTACAGACAAGAGTTTTGGCCCTCTCGATGCCATCAAGACCTGGTTCTGGAAGATGGCTATGCGTCTAGCTAGCAATATGTTGCTGGCCACTGGCTGGTATAGCCGCGTTACGACCAAAGCGACATCGACGCTTAAGAACAAAAAGGCGCAGTAATCCAGACGCCCTATAACATCAAAAACTCAAAAAACTGGAGCTGTTTCTTTTGCCGCCACGTTGTTAAGTATCATGTCAATGCACTTTCTGCCTTTCTTTGTTTAGGCTGTTCTCTTGAACATCGCCATACGATCTCGTCATATACCTTTTCCCCCCAACCTTGCTTTTTTAGCTGGATTCTCTATACCCCAACAGCCGTGTCTTCAATCTTCCTTTTTTTCTGTATCTTCACTTTTCTCTGCTTGTTATCTTTTTTATATTCTATGAAATATCAAGAGACATCTAGTTTCCATTGGAATTGCCTAGAATTCCACTACATAGCAAGGAAGTAACCTACTAAAGCTCTTATTTCACTGTAGAGCCTGATCTCAACTAGCTATAAAGCCGTTTACAACATTTCTAGCATCACGTGAAACCATATCAATGACGATGTAATAGACTAATTGTTCAAAACGTAGTAAATGTGATAGGCATAATAACAAAGTAGACATTTCGAGCATCTTGCAACTTTGCAACTTTCATCAAACACTTTGATACCACCACACCAGAGATTTCCATCGTTACAGCCCACTATGGCCCATCCATTATGTCACACAAAACGCCAACACCGTTGACTCCTGTGTCAATACCACTAACCGTCTCAAATTCACCTACGCATCAGACTAATATATCCGAATATCCCACTGCTAGATTTCGTTCTATCGGGGTACTCTTCAATTAATTTGATAGCACATGTGGTATTTTCCTATTGTCCATGGTAGAATATCAGGTTCACCACTTATACTTGTTTAACTAACCAAAGTTTCTCTGAGGTGTCTTACCTGATAAATATTCTGCAATCGAGCAAGCAAGAGATGCTCATAGTCGGCGATGGAAGTTTCATTACCGTGATAACTTGATCGCCGCTACACGCTTCTGAGTGGCCAGGAGAGATCCCTAGCAATAAATATCTTCTATTCGGAAGCAAAATGGACGGTCTTGTTAGTTTTAAGATGTAGATATGTAGTGTAGTATCTTCAGTGGTCGTTCTTCTGCTGCTTTATCTGAACCTTGATTTTTTTCAATGTTAATTGTCCCAATCATAGTATGTGATGTGATGTCTTTAAATTATATGTATGTGCACATGAAATGGTTCACCGCCCAGAAAAGATGACATCATCCGACTTCCTCTGTCCGTATTATGCCTACTGTTATGTTGTTGCCAATTAGTAGACGTAGAAAAGTAAATAAATGACACGTGATTGTGAGAAAAAAAAAACCCAGATAGTAGAGTGAAAAAAGGCGCAATGCATTTATTTTTTCCTATATCTCTATCCGCTAAGTTACCAAACCGGTCGAAAGTGGATTCGACATAGCCAATGATAAACCTTGAAGATGAAGGGAAAAAAAAACTTAGTCCCCGCGAAAAACTTTGGTATCGCCTCTCCGTTCCGCATTTGGATGTAAGATTTCTTTGTTTTCCTTTTTAGCTGTGAGCGTCGAAAAGCCTCAGTTGTTAAGAGAAGGAATTAGAAAGAAAATTTGAGGATTAAGTTTGGTAGGACCTTGTGTTTAGTTTTGTTTTTCTATCTTTCCTCTTCTTTAATTTTCACAAGTATATATTCTCAAGAAGTTTCATACTCATATATCTCGAACAACATCCTCTACCAACAGCTTGTCATACTACTACCATCTTTCTTGACGTTTTTTTTGCTATCCACCTTTGGTCTATTCTTGGATGACTTGGAGTTAATCCGCCGGGCCCATTTTCCTCTTCATTTTCCCGGTCCATTTTCTTTTCTTCTTTTTCTTTTTCTTCCTCTTTTTTTCTTCTTTACATCGTCGTTCAAACGATGCCATCCTCCATGTCGAACGAAATTAAACTTATCAGTGGCAGCAGCCATCCCGACCTTAGCGGTCGCATTGCGAAGCGGTACGCCAAATTTTCCTGTGTTTTAGTTATTTTTCTGTCTTTTAGTTTCTGCTTTATGCGCCAAGCAGATATGACGATGATATTGCCCCTTCTGATCTCTTGACTGACTTGCTGCTTATGTTTTTTCTATCTCTACGTATAGCCTGGGCATCGAGGTTTCCAAGACCATGTCACTCCAATACTCCAACCAGGAGACCTCGTTCACTATGGGCGAGTCGATCCGTGACGAGGATGTCTTCATCATCCAGTCGACCAACCCTGGCGATATCAACGATGGCCTAATGGAGCTTCTAATCATGATCCACGCCTGCCGTACCGCCAGTGCTCGCCGTATCACCGCCGTCATCCCGAACTACCCTTATGCTCGCCAGGACAAGAAGGATAAGTCTCGTGCGCCCATTAGTGCGCGCCTAGTCGCCGATATGCTGCAGACTGCTGGTGCCAACCACATTATCACTATGGACCTGCACGCCAACCAGATCCAGGGCTTCTTCTCCGTGCCTGTCGACAATCTATATGCCGAGCCGTCGGTTCTGCGCTGGATTCGTGAGAACATCTCTCTCGAGGACTGTGTGATTGTGTCGCCCGACGCTGGCGGTGCCAAGCGGTGAGTTCCCTTTATCTTTGTTGACTTAGCCATGTTCCACTAACACAAGCTCTGTCAGTGCAACCTCTATTGCCGACCACCTAAACACTGCCTTCGCTATCATTCACAAGGAACGCCCTCGTCCCAACGTCGTCGGTCGCATGGTGAGTATCATCTTCCTATAGAAAGACTAGCACTTATGCGGGGAATGCTAACATATTCTGATCACGTTCTTGTAGACCCTGGTCGGTGACGTCAAGGACAAGCACGCCATCCTGGTCGACGATATTGCCGATACTTGTGGTATGTTTTATTTAGTATACCGTTGACTTTCTTCTAAAGTCGCCCTACAAACAATCTGGGCCTTCTTTCCTGCTTTGATTCGACTACCTCCGAAAAATCACCACCTTAGGCTTCTCAGTTGGTTCACTCACTCACATATACGACTATCATAGGAACCCTTGCCAAAGCCGCCCAGGTCCTCAAGGATCACGATGCCAAGTCCGTTGTCGCTCTCGTTACCCACGGCGTTCTCTCCGGCAGCGCCATCGATACCATCAACGCTAGCGAGCTATCTGTCGTCGTCGTAACCAACACCGTGCCGCTCGGTGACAAGCTCGTGCGCTGCCCCAAGTTGCGCGTCATGGATATCAGCCCTACTATCGCCGAGGCTATTCGCCGTACTCACAACGGTATGTCTTTTATGGATGTGCCGTGGCACATGTTTGCATAGTTTCGAGAACGAACTGAACATAAAAGCAAAAAAGCCACGGTTTTACATCTGATTTACATCGTCTATCCATTCACACCTACCCAATTCTCACTCGCCATCACCTTTATCCCTACCTCGGTCTTCCAAGACCTTCCAAGACATCCTATATCATATAGACTTAGACATCTTATAATCCTCGCCGGACATCGCCATATACAACCCTTCACTGGGTACTACAACAAAAAGTTTTGTTTTTTACTGGATTTAACTCCAAGGCTTACTCCATATATCATTCCAAATCTTTCATCTACATCTCAAGATCATCTTGATCTAACTTTGACTTTGTTTTCTTTTTCTACAGGCGAGTCAGTTTCCTACCTCTTCCGCAACGTTCCTGTGTAATACATCTTCACGGTACGGAATGACCTTTCTTAAGCACCTAAAAAGGCGACTTCTTTTCTAGGATGATATATACGCTTAAATCGACCCTAGGCGTCCTCCATCGACATGGCAGCCCAAGCAAAATCAACTTATCAAGCCCCTATCGATATCCGATCTTATACCAAATTAACGTTTTATTCCTACATGGTAACTTTCCATATATATATCTCGGTTGAGCGATCTGCTTTGGTCCGAGTCACCAGTTTGATTCAGCAGCGACTTAATTAGGCTTCAATCTGGTCTACTTCTTTTTTTCTCTTTTTTTTTTTTACATCTTAGTATGAGAAGTTATCCTTTCCATCATACTTTGATTCTTTATACATTACTCACATGTTTATTTTTTATTTTGTGACGACATCTTCTTTTTTTTCTTCTTTTCTCTTTTATCTCTTTCGGCGTATGGGCAACAGCATGTTACAAAGCTTAACCAAATATTAAAAAAAAAAAAAGATATTGCTGCTATATCAAGGGTTATCCTTGGTATTCTTGACTTTTTTTTTTCCTCTCTTCACATGTTGAATATTGTGTAACAAAAAATTCTTTGAATAGAAAGTTGGTGAAAAATATCGCTTGTGTTTCTTTTTAAAAGTATCCTAACTAGAGCAACTACATAATTATGAAGAATAAAGAATTACCAGCGAGACTTTATAAAAACAGATAGACCCTTCCCTTCAACCCCCCCC
>LJZU01000300.1:0-38671 GCA_001513805.1 Davidsoniella virescens | reverse complement strand
CCCCCCCCTCTCCGCCGCCCCAGAAAAATGATCACATTAAATTACTACAATAAATCATCCAATATTATTTTATTTTCAAATAGATTTTAAAAAAATCAAAAATGAACCCCGTTGCCGCAAAGTCAAGTACTAATAAACGTAACCACCCCCCAGTTAGGTTCAACCAGTTCAAAGCTCGAGCCAGCTCCAAAAATGTAACATGTAACTACAACTACATGTACAGATATATGTAGCTGTATGTGACTATAGACTATATGGGACTACTTGTATGTATATATTCCTTCTCTACCGTGCTATAGAAGAGTGTAGAAGAAGAAGAACAAGGCAGGCTACAGATCAAACAAGTCACTCAGTGATATTGGAAAGCTGTCCGATACAGCTGAACTGAAGCATATACACAAGTCCTAGCAATTCATAGATAATGTAGTATGAAGATATATCATACCAACTTCCCATCTACACATGACCTTCAACTAGCTAACTTCGAGAAATAGGGAATCCATCAGTTGTATACTATTCCTTATAACATGAAATTATGTAAGGAATGCTCCGGTAGCAACAGCCGACTAGATGATCAGGATTATTCGTCATGGTAAAAACTCCAAGTCTACCAAATTCATAAATAAATTCAACAATATTTCACAGTCGTGGCGAAGTTGGTCACTCACATCGTTTGGGTCAACCTAGCCAAGAGAGGGGATTGCAACCAGATTTTCAGATACAGCGAGACGAAAATCTTCAGCTCGGTGATTCAAAGGGCTCAAAGATTCAAAAATAAAAAGAAGCCTTTACTACAAGCACAGATATAGCAAAACGTCCAATGAGTAACCCACGCCTAATCTTGGACTTCTGGTAATCTGGTGCTGAGATATTTCTAGTCTCAAGTATAAATTACATACATATATGTATACATATGTACACATGCTTCAATATGTTTCATGAACTAATCAGTAGTATATGTATATGATGCCGAGATATTAACGAGAAAGACTAAAAAACAAATAATGGATAAAAATCTCCATGTATGCCAGCAGCAAAGGCATTTCATCCATTTCTCGAACTCGCAATCTCCTCGTCTAGTTCCATAGGCCCAAGCTTATTCAAGGCTTCTACTTTCCTTCTCACTAGTAAATTCACTACTAAATACAGCTTTTTCTTCATAATCCCGGCATATTGGGAAAAGCAGGGAATCGAAAAAAAAAAAAAAAAAAAAAAAAAAGAGAAGGGGATATCCAGCTAGGCAAATGATGATATTTCTATCAATCTTTAGAACAGTCAGTTGTTAACCAAAATTCCGCGCTAATCCTGTATTTTCTCTCTGAATTGTTTCACTATTACAAAAGAACAATCAAGCAAAGAACAAGTCAAATGGCTTCCCTACCAAATAAGGCCTTCCATCATCCTCACCCCCCCTCCCCCCCAAATCTCAGTTATACTACCCTCGGGCTCTGAGTTAATGATGCTGTCTCATATCTTCCAAGGCCAAAATTGCATAGTATAACAACGTCCTAGACAAGCCTGTCAAATCTCTATAGGAATTCTCTATAGGCTGGTCGACTTGTCCCTGTTCAACTGCCAACCTTGTCCATGGTCACTTCTTCCCCGTCTCGCCTTCATATTTCAGGCCTTGGTATGGCCTGACTTTTTGTCCTGCCCTTGTTCTAGCCCTGTCTTGCCCTAGTAACTTGGTCAAGTTATCTGGTTGTTTTGTTTGTTAAAGTTCCTATTTTGTTTTTGCAATATTTCATAACTGACTATATATGTATGTACATATATACAGCTACATATTGTCATATATTCCCCCTCTTTCCCGAACTCGATCCCAGCAAGCGGATATCATTTTCTAGTTCCCGACTACGCTTAATCACTAATGAGGAAGGCCAAGGCTTTCTTTTCCTTAGTTCATTTACATATATTCTTGTTTTTTTTGTAATGTCGATCGTATCCTTAATTCATAAGACGAACAGCAACAAATGAATCCTCAATAAAACTGCGCTGATACATACTGAATTTGACTTGGTGGGGAGTAGCAATAAATGTGGCAAGTCCAAAACAACAACATCGGGAACAACATAAAGAAACAGTAGCAATACATAGAATAGTACCAAAATAAGTTCCCGTTTAGATCCTCGCTCTTTGCCCCCTCTTTGCTATTTATTTTTTCTTACCTGTATACTTTCAAATAGGCTAAACACAGGCATAAAACTATATCAGAAAACAAAGCATGATCCGACCTGCCGGGTCGGCCAGCACTGAGAAACTAAGGAGGAGGATGGGTCCATATATACCAAGACACTCATATGTGACATGTAGCCATATTGCCCCCCTCCCCTTCGTCTCTTGCTCACCTACATATGGATTTACACTAGATACAGTCACACTGCAGGACTAGACCGCACAACGCATCGTCGCCCGTGGCACTACATGAGACACATTTCTTCCTTAGGCTATTGGGCCCATGAAATTTTTCGGTTGTCATCAATGAAGGGATCATCCTAGAACGGCCTAGATGGGGGAATCTGAATAAGGGTCAGATATGATGGGCGGTTAGCATCACCACGACAAGACCAGGTTTTACGAGCTCTGTGAATGGAATGAATCAGGGGTGAATAGGTATTTGTATAGATAATAGACCATTTTTACAGAATGTCTAGCCAAGTTGAGTGCAGTTATCTCTCGATGATATGGGAAATCCCCCCCCCCCCCCAAAAAAANNAAAAAAAGTACAGGTATATGTGTTAGGGTTATGGAACCTACAACTATTCTCACCGCTCATTTTAATGTACCCATATAGGACTTGATGTATCAGATATTCCTAGGAATTTAGTCAGACAAAGCGACCCGGTGGCTCGGGTCACTATAAGCAAGAAAATTGCCCGGAAGCGTCACAGCAAAACCCAACACTGTAAAAAAAAATTACGTACTATGTACTAACCAAAGCGCAATTATAGATCGACCTAGTACGCTTATTTTTGTATCCCGAAGAAGGCAAATATTTCGACGACAATATAGCAAGACAACGACCCAGGCACTGGCGAGATAAAAAATCGAATAAAGAAAATTGTAAGCCTTTTCGGTCAATCTCGGGTCGAGAAAAGGCCATGTGTGTACAGATGGCTTTATATAATGTTAAACTATATCAAAAGTAACCGTATCAAAAAGGAACAGATGAGAAATATCATAGCACTCTTTACCGCTATTTCGTCGAGATCTAGGACTAAGGTATAGTTATATGTATAATATTCTCTAGATTATACGTTTGCCTGCAGGAGGCTTGACTAGAACCGATGCGCTGGTCGAGGCTGACTAAAACAAAACAGAAAAAGACAAATCACGGGATAATATGTAAGCGCAATCTTGTTGGTTCGGTTTTCTTCGTATGAAGGAATTGAAAGGAAAAGTATCCTGTTCTGCTTTGCTTTGCATTGGTCGTCCCGGTATAATGGTACGGTAACGAGACAAAAAGGAAATAAAAAAGCCAGAAATTGAAGTTACTAGTGATGCATTGGATCAGCTGAGGTAATAGTAGTCTTATATTATACGGTTTGGCTGTTTCTTTCCCGCCTCCCCAAAACCTGGTACTGCTGATATATTGTACATGACTATGGATCCAGAGAGGTTTCGATGTCAGTCCGGAGCCGGTACTGGGAATCCACTAATGTGGCTGTCCTTATGTTTTCGATATGACGTTCTTGTATATAACAAATCCAAGTCTTAGGTAATGGTTTTCGATTGGCGTGAAAGAGTAACTTTGGTCCGCCCGGAAGACAAAAATTTGGCCGGGCTCCAAGTATATGGAATCCACAAAGCGTCCAGAATCTCTATTTGGAGTCGTTGTTTCAAAGTCACTTTCCAGCCCGTTTCTCTGGGATCATATATGCAGCTGCAGCTACAGAGTCCTTTTGCTCCTTTTTCATGTTGTCTCATGCTCGTGGCTAAGAACGGCCCGCCAAACAGGAAAGTAAAGACTGGCCTGAACTGCACTTGTTAAGCTTTATCGCATGCTTTCTTTGTACTATCAGTAACTAATACATGAACTTGCTTACTTATTTGTCCATATGAGGTAATGTAACAAGGAAACCAGCATCCCGAGATCTTTTTCTTTTCTATGATTTCTTCTCTTCCCTTACCGCATATCATCCCTTTCCCCAATGTTACTAGTGACGCAATAGGACGGACAAAGAGCTATTATCCCTACTACCAGAATCCCACTATCTCAACGGATATCGGTCTTCCTAAAATCCGATGTTCAAGTTCTACATATTTATGTATGTACAAAGGGCCTGTTCAGAGGGTAAAATCAAGTGTAATAGTCATCCTCTATGGGATAAAAGGACTAGACTAGGCCTATGCTTGGTTTGGATGTGCAACTGATAATTATGTATGTGTATACTTAGGCCGCTCACTGTTAGCGGATTTTGGTGCCATCTCCCGTTTCTGACCCTAAATACAGGTCATATCAGTGGTGATATACGTTCGACTGGTCAAAACGACTTGAAAAGAATGCTTATCTTTCTTCTACGACAAACTTTTTTGTTCACTCATACATATTAGTTTCTAGTCGATCTCACGGGATCGGTCAAGGGTCCTGGTAAACCGACCTTACGATTATAGCCAGGATGGTCGACGTCGTCCCCATACCTACAATTGTAAGGTGTGGACTAGCACCCTGAACTTACCATTTGGTGGTTATTTCCGTAGCTAGGATATAATGCGGATTGCGACTATTTGTTCCTATTTCTTCGCCTGGCCTGGCCTGGCCCGGCCTGGCCTGCCTGTAAGCTAGTGCTAGTGATCTTGGAATAAAGATGAAGAAGTGAGTAGAGAACTATCTTGCTCCGGCAATGGATGCCGTATAGGAAGGAAGTCAAATGTCAATCCCGGGACAGTTTTCTCTGGCTGTGACAATCAAGGATCCACGAAGATAACATCAAGGTTATGGTAAACGAGACTATGGGGGTCGAGAAGCTGTCTTCTTACCTCGGGATATTGCGACGTACGTGTATCTTATGGGTATATAAACGCTGTAACAAGGCTAAATTGAGACTGCTCCATTACCACTGAGTTAGTGTGGGAAGACCCGTAGACAATGCCACTTAAGTTGGCATAATGTGAACACCTGTACGAGCACCGTTAATACCGCTGGTGGATACTTCGTAATGTCATATCTTCAAGCCCTAACTAATGGAGATGTGCTTGAGCCAGGCCAGGGTCTGCAAGCACCACAATGGTAGATTGCCTTCTTCAATTCACCATACGTACTTACATACATACATTTAGTGGTCAAGTGGTCATTGACCGCACTAAGCGGGCTTAACGGGCGGTGCGACTTTGATATTGGTACTAGTATCGTCTGTCCCGTAAAATAATCCATCCGTGTCCTGAAGCTTTTTTATACATAGATATATATGCATGTGTGAGATGAGGCCCTTTGTACCAATCTTGGTCATTATTAGCTGGTCAGCACATCGATGTGACTGACCCTGATACACGAAGATCACGGTTGAGATCCAACTATATCGTGAGGGCCCAATATTGTACGCTAAAGAAGTGCACTACTACAAAAGAAGGTCAATCATTTTGAAGCCCTTGGAGTGCGAGTGCATGGGGGGTCTTTCAATACCAACAGACTCGGTAAGCTCTAAGCTGAGCAATTGTTCTTGAAAGAAAGTATGATAGCTATGAATAGTGTGGGAATTTTATTGTGGAGGATACGAAGAATACAGATTCATACATATGTATATTTTGACTGGGAATGATCCGACTGGAGAATTTACTAATATGTTGCATTGATCATGAAGTAACCTTTAGCTACATATGGTGAGTTAGGAGAATTCTTAGTTGCAGTTGTATGTCATACACTTGTAAAGAAGAAAAATGCCCATAAGGCAAACTAACTCAGTAAGGCAAGGGTCAGTGTCAGGGAATATAAAAACCCCTGGTTTACATATTTTCTTTTTTCCACACTCGAGCGTTGCTTATGCTTAGTTGTTTATTTTCTCCGGCAAACTACGTAGTCACCAACGGCCGTAAGTCTATGAGCAAATTAAGAAGTGCTATTAGCAAACAGAAGAGAAAAAGACAGGTCTAGATCAAGGCTCACAGAAAGTTGGAGAAGCGAAGAGTGCTGTTATATACTGAACTAAGGTATGTCTTGTGTACAGATTGGATTGGTCATTTATGCCTCAATGCCCCAAGAAAGACATACAATCTGCCAAGAAACACTACGTAAAAGTGTATGAGTTTGATCTTTTGATCTTTCTCTACAGCTTGACAGGTAGAATGGAGAGCGAATGGGGTAAATGACTATCATAAAGGGAGCACGAGGTTGTTATAGGACTTGAACGGCCTTGGCTAGACTAGCATTTGTGGCTTGCAAGGCGGACTTGAGGTTTGAATATTTTGAAGGCTATGACGCTGACGGAGTATGTAAATTGCATCATCATCATCATCATCATCATCCCGAGAACAAGCAAATGAACCATCGTGGCTGATAAAAGCTCAACCATAATTGACTTCCTTGTTTGATGAATTATACAGGTAGTAAAAGACCCTGAGGCAAATTCTGCCATTCAGCTGTTTCCATTTTGCTTTGCTGGCAATTTCCGTCACAGTTTCGATTAGAAAGAGTAGGAATGGAAGTAGAAAAAAAGATATGAAAAAAGGCCGCTAATACCGTTCGCGCACTGGGACAATGCTATTGTGCTGCTATAATGCTAAACAGTACCCACATAATCGAACAAGGACTATAGTACTCGAGAACGAACATGGTAAAAAGTAGCTACTCCGAAATTATAGGCGGCTTTCAGCGCCCGCCACAGTCAGAACGAACGGAAACTGTGTACTATAGTAGAAGATAATTAAGGAAAGATAAAAGATGGTGTCGGCCCCCAAAAAGTCCGTGTACCGACGAAAAAAAAGGTCTCGATGCGGAAAAGAAACCAGAAATTCAAGTAACAAAATAGCGTCTTTGTTGCCAAGTCTACCATTATGGCCTGATTTTTGTTTCGCCAGTAGCATGTTTGCTGTGCTGTTGCTACCGTCCTTTCTAACTGATACTGCCCGTATCCACTTTAGAGTCGCCCTACTGGACACTTGCGAGATAGCCTGTCGGCGCCATAAACTTGACCAATATAACGTTGTTGTTGAGCCGGTCCTGTCCCTGTTCTTGTTTGTCCATGATGTTTTATACAGGCATATGGGTACGGAAATCTATACTGCCATCCTCTCAATCTTGGTTGGATTGTCTCTTTTCCTTGCAGCTCTGCCGTTCTTGTCTCGCTTTTATTTTCCATGCGTTCTACGCCGTCCGAGAGCGGCCCTGGAGGCGTAGTGGCCTGTGATTTACAGTAGATATCGAGTCTCAATTTGTGTGTGAAGAAAGCATGGTGAGTCGAGAGGAAAGATTGTTGAAAGGAAAAAGAGAGATTTGAGAGAAGATGAGTGGAGGAAAGAAAGCTGAAGAAGGGGTTAATACACCCTAGGCTAAGATGACCATGCTATACCAAGACGACAAACCGTACGTTTTTTCTCTACGGAGATTTATTTTCTTCAAGCAAGATATATAGTTCTATGTGTATTCTGGGGAAATCTTACTAGTAGAACAAACGGCCGAGAACTACGATCCTTGGTTCTCAGTTATGTATAGTAAATCTGGCCGGCCTCAGCCCCTCTGACTAATTCTTGCCTCTTCAATGTGTTTACTATTTGCTAATGTCTACAATCGAGTTTGCAAATGCGAACTTGCAGACGTTTTAGGTATACTATACATATACATATATGAACGGGTGGTTGGGATTGAAAGCCATCCTTCTTCCCCGTTCTCTGGTCGGGTCTTGTATGTGTCCATGTGCTCTATATGCAAGTGATGTTACATAGTACCGGTTATAGAAGTTGATTCTTATATTTTATGAGATGGTATCGTATTTCAGCATCCAAATGACTACACAACACTATGTCTTTGATGTTATGTTCACTTGACGTAGTCCGCCTGTAGTCTTGAATCACAAAATGAAGTATCTGTTCGTTTTACTAGTCAGCCTGTTTTTTTCTTCTATGCTTTTTCTTAAGCCTGGTATCCTTGTATTTTGTACTAGGTTTCCGGTTTTTATGCTTCCCCGGGCCAAGTTCCCCGCTAGCCATCTACATGTACATATGTATTAGGTCTTTTTTTTTTTTTACGATTCCCTCTCGTCTCTTTTCGATGGTTTCTCGTACCATACGGATTTAAGCTAGTATCCGTAGAACGCATCCGTAGCTACAAATAGAATCAATGATTGAGTATTGAGTGAAGAAAAGGCTCTCGAGAATATCTGGATGAATCACGGGCTCTTCTCAACTCATTTCCCATGAGCAACCGCCAATTACTTACTTAAGCCAAACTTTTTGATTTCAATGAACGGGACTAGATCCGCTTGAGAAGACTCAATGGGTCGATTCTCTCATCTTTCATCTCATGACCCAGGGTAAGGAACCCCACGGAGTCTTTTGAGGTCTGTATTGGCATCATTGTTTCTTGATCATTGCTTCTTGCTTCTTGTTCTCTCTACAGTCGAACGCTATCAAAGCTGTTCTAGACGGTTCTGTATTCTCTCATCCCTTCATCATGATATGATGTATATATATCTTTTATAATAGTTTTCTCAACTTCAAGACTGTATATTATTATAGACTCTTGGTGGTTTCAAACCTTCGAGCCATTGTCGGTCCCTTGAATGATGTTGTTATGCTTGGCGCTTTTGTTTGTATCTACAAGATATCGTGAGATTTCCATAGCCATACTGATTTACTCTATGTACACACTTCCGAGATATACGCGATTAGTCTCCGAATAGTCCGACCAAGTTATTTGATCAATAGGTATGTATTTAAGCTCGATATATATATCTTGAATTCATTACGTCTTTATGTACGTCTCATGTACATACTTGGCATCCGTTGTTTTTGGGGGGAATCAGACTCGGCTTTAAAAACTCGACGGAGAGAATGCCCTATGGCATGTAGCAAATGTGCCAACTATTATTATCGGGTCATTTATATTAGATTTAGACTCATCCTCGTCTTCATTATCATGCAAACGATCCGATGAGCATAACAAACATGTGCATCTGAAGTTATGTGTGAGTATTAGAATATGTCATGGTGCACAAATAGGTCAATTGGCAAACTGATACTTGCTTTTGACACGCTTGTTTGTTTATTGACGATTGAGCTCGTTGGACAATAGCGATGCCAAATCGTTCTAGTGCAATATTTTCTTGTTGTAATTGGGTCTATGGCGTTTTATAAGATTGGCAAATGAGCTGATCAAGCCAAGAGACGGATAGAAAGATAGGCGAGAGAGAGTTTTGGGTCACCGATCAGCTAGGCCATTCAAAGCTTTGGACACGGGAGTAGACATCGTGCCTTATTTGAGCCCGTGTGTGACAACTTCTGAAATGATCTGAAATGAAGGACTTGGACCTGCGTGGTAAGAATAGATAGTAATTTTCACAGGCGTATCAGTGCATGCAGCGAACGAAGCATCGATAATAGTAGTAAGTCACTGTGCTGGCGGTTATGGCACATTTTTTTTTCGATGGCTCCATCGCATATACCTTCTAGTTCGGTGTTACAGCGTTGGAATGAGCATGTACTTGAAGTGATGGATATATCAGAGATAATATAGGCGGTTATAGGCGGCCACTTTCAACCAATCTTGACTTAGATTCCAACTACATGGTCATGGTAACTGACACTGGATCAGAACATCGGATAGAGTCCAAGCCTTTCGATTTCGGGTTATTGCGTACAACTTTGGTGATGAAGGATCACACAATGGCAAAGGGACTCTGTGTGTACACAGACCAGACACCACAGGCTGCATTTGATGATATACGTATACATGCTACATGCCACACATCATATAAATATAAATATATATGTATGTGTATAGGTTCCATATAGTGTATTGCATGCTGTCTGTGCTGACCGCCTTGTAGAAAGCATCTGTAGACGACTATTTTGACGTACTGTGGCGGATAAGTCACTTGTAGACCGCTCCTAGCGTTGCATTGCTTGACAGTCTGCAGAGACCAAAGAGAAGATTCTATGCAGGAGGTCAATACCTGGAGAGTCGTCGTTTGTAATATAGCTTGGATGGCAGAACCCTGTAGGTAGGTCTACGTATTAAGCATCTTGTGGGAATCTGCATTAGATTTGACTGTGATAATTCACTTGATCTGAGAGCAAAGTGATAAAGCTTGGACTAATTGCCTATAATGAAGGAAAGTTGGTGATAGGCATAGAGCGCCACACCAACGCCATTAGCCACATGCTTATCCCAAAGAGGCCATAGTAGACCCCACTTCATAACGCGTTAGCATTTTCTTTGTGCTTGCTCAGGCGCGTTTTTAGAGACCAGCCAACTTAAGTGAACAAAAGAAGGCGCGACGTTCTTCAAAGTTTCCTGTAATGCGCTGGTAAAAAAGGTCAAGGGCGGGGACTAGAACAAGCAAGAGGGCCCAAAGTGGGATAATACTATGACAATCGCATTCACCATAGGAACCGAAGACGAAAAACAACAACTAAACGCCATCTGGAATTCTGTAGACATCTTTTATTGCATAGTTGTTGAAAACTTCTAACCCCGATCTGAGATTCAGTGCCATTGTTGACTTTTATGAATTATACGTACATTGTTTCAAAAAGAGACGGGGTTTGGTGGCAGCTACTCTACCCACAAGGCATCAAGGAGGAGAACACAAATAGATGAACATAACATCTATATTCATATTTGGCTCCTGCCCTGCAACTGGTCCGCCAGACCTATCACGTTCTGCTTTTTTTCACCCGGCATCGACCTCCTTCCGATATCACGACAAGAGGTAGCCTTGCTATTAACATCCCTTTGTTGTGCTTTTTTTTTCCTTCTCTTATTCCGACTTTCATCATCTCAATCATCGTAACGAACTTCGATTTTCGCCTGTCCGCCAGAGATCTGCATCGTGCCGCGATCTGGTCTCTGCGAATTCCGCTCCGTCCTTTGGCCGCCGACTGTTTATAAATACTACTATTACTACTACTATTACTACTACTATTACTACTACACCTTCCGATACTATCGCTCAGTCACAAGTTCCGTAGCCCGGTTTCATCTCGGCTTGACATTAGCTACGATGTATCTCCCGCGGGATCTACTAGCCAAGCTCTACGTGCAACTGCAGCGTTCTCGACATCCGCTATCACCACCCGTCCTGATCCTCGTAGCTCTAGAGCCCGATGCTCTCTGTGCCTGCCATATCCTGACTCGCATGTTCAAGCATGACTACATCCAACATAAGATCCAACCTATTGCTGGCTACGCAGACCTCGAAAAGGCTGGCCAGGAGCTGGTCGCTCCGATGATGCAGTCCAAGGGCGGAAATGGCGGCGTCGTTGTATGCTTGGGCGTCGGTGGCATGGCTGATATGGGCTCTGTGCTGGGCCTCGAGCCCGAAGACGATACACCGGCCTATAGCGGCGTCGAGGTATGGCTATTAGACTCGCACCGTCCGTGGAATTTATCTAATGTCTTTGGCGGATGTCCATCTGACCCCACCACTGCCGAAATGACGGTCGGCGTTGAGAGCGGGAGAATCACCCACAACTACAAGTCAGGTGGCGGTGGTATCATTGCCTTTGACGATGGTGATATTGACGAACAGCTATCTGCCGAGCAAGAGGCCTACACCGCCTTAGTAAGTATGCCCAATCTTGACGACACTGAGGATCTCGGCAACTCAGACGATGACGAGAGTGAGGAGGATGACCCGATGGATGTGCCACAAACAGGCCAGAAGCGCAAAAGCTGGGATGTGCGGTTCTCCGATGACGAAGACAGCGACGATGAAGACCGCCCACGGCAAAGACGACGTAGTAATTCGTCTACACCAATTCCAGAGAAGCCTACTGGTCGTGGCCTGATGGTTTCCCGCGGCAATAATGGCGCACAGAATCTCACAGTACCCGGGTGTGACCCGTATGCCATGCCTAGTGGCGCCCAGCCCCAGAAAGGCCCGTCGGCCCGCGCACTTAAGCGCCGGCTGCTGCGCATGCGTGATGAGAATGAACTCATAGTCCGCAGGTATTACCAGATGGGTTCTTCCTTCTCGGATCCCATATCATCCACCATGTATGCTCTGGCATCAGAGCTAGGCCGCGAAGACAATGACCTATTATGGTTTTGTATCGTTGGTGTAACATCTACTGAGCTCTACGGCCGTTCATCCGCTGGAATTGCGGCGCCCGTGCGCGGCAACGACTCGGTGGTTTCCGGATGGCTTGGTGTCCGAGGATCTCGTATCCGTCAAGTGCTGCGTGATGAAGTCAGACGTTTGAATCCACCTGATGTTTCGGGTATAATACCTGAAGACAAAGGCATCATTCCTACCACCGCGCGTGGCCCTGATGATAACGGCATTCGCCTTTCTCCAGAGCCCAAGTTCCTCCTAATTCGTCACTGGAGTCTCTACGACAGTATGCTGCATTCCCCATATCTTTTCTCACGCTTGCGAACTTGGAGCGAACCCGGTCTGAAACGACTACACAAGCTTCTTGCGAAGATGGGCGTTAGCCTAGTTCAATGTAAGCAGAGTTATGTTCATATGGATGTTGCGCTCAAGCGTGACCTACGCCAGAAGCTACTCAAGTATGCCGGTCTATACAACCTAGACGAGATGGTGCCGTCGCTAGAATCAGACGGTAAGGACCGCGCTGGTGCAAAGGATGGTTGGGGGTTTGTCCGTAGCTGGGGCTGGAGAGCTACATTAAGTGCACAGGACGTCGTCGTTATCATTGGTGCCATTCTAGAAGTTGGTAAAGATCACGCTACCAAGGATCGAGATGATTATTACGGTGCTCCTGTCACAGAAGAAGACTTGAATGGCGAGGCCCGTGCAGACGAATGGATCACCAGGTTCTGGCAAGCTTACGATGCCCTCGACAAGTAAGATTAAACATTTCAGGATACATGACAAAATAATGTATACTAACCACTTTTCATTGCCAACAGTGTCGATGCCCTCAAAGGCGGCTTACCCACGGCGCAATACTTACACCGTGCTATCTACCGCACCGGCACATCTCTCATCAACAAGCGCCAAATCAAACACCTGCGCGCGTTCCGTCTCTGTGTTGTCAAAGATGGCACTGATGTTGAGCTTTTCACACATCCTGCTGCGCTAACCAAACTTGCACTATGGATCGGCGAGGCGCTCACAGAACAGGAACGCGACCAGCTTGGCAAACTCTCCCATCAAGGTCGTGGTACGCCACTGGTAGCTGCTAGCCTTGACGAGAAGCGCGGTGTGTATACAGTGGTCGGTACGGGTGGTGGAGGTGGTCCCGATACGGCCTTCCTAAACAAGGAGTCGATACGGAAACGCAAAGAGGAGCGCGAAAAGAAGGCAAAGGTTCGAGAAGCCTCACGCGCTACCAAAGCTAAGATCCGTGAAGAGAAGCGCGAAGCACGCCATGCTGTCAAGGCCGAAAAGAAGGCGGCGAAAAGCGAAAAGAGCAGCGCGGCAGCAGACGCAGCAGAAGATGGTGATGTCAAAATTGCCAATGATGACGATGAAGATGAGGATGATGAGTTGGACACAGAGTCTGAGGCGTCAGAATCAGAGTCGGACAGTGACGATGACGATGAAGACGATGAAGCCATCGAAGCCTCTCAGCAGCGCGGCTATGGCTTGAACAAGTTCGGTGCGGCGTTCCAAGAAGTCATCAATGAAACCAATGCCCGCGTACGCGTTGATAGCTTCGAGCACTGCGTTGTTGAAGTGAAGAAAGAGGATCTAGGAAGCTTTCTAGAGACATTAAGTATGAAGGCCGTCATTGGCTGATTCCAGTATATCGTCTACTATACGTTCTTTTTCCTTAAGATATCCTTCGTACCAACTTCTCATCTTCTCTCGCCAGTTCGCTCTCTATATTAGCTTTTCATTTTCTAGATTTACGTTTGTCGGTTAGGCGCTCAAAGCAGGTTTATCATTTCTTCTTCATTCATACTTGGATATCTATCATAACGAACGATGGAACGACCTTTTTAAATCCTTCCTTTTTCTCTGTAAACACTCTACACGACATCTTCTTTTCATCTCTTCTTTATACTATGTTCTGCAATACATTAATCAGTGTCTTCTAGGGAATTCTTTTACCAAAATAGACATTCTCAGTCTCATGTATCGGCTAGTGTAGAACGGCGTTTATACGTATTACTAATACAATAAGTATATGCTATACACCATGACGTCCGTGCTCTCAAACAAGGTTCCTCTGCTATTCTATACGGTCATAAATGCGACGAAATACTGCATGGATACGATGCTCATGATGTCACAGCTAGGGTTACAGTGACATAACCCTGGAAGTTCGGTTAGTAACATACGCAACGAGATGTCATCTTGCCACAACCTCATTATAATTCAACAAGTACAAATTTGGTTAAGTTTTTCGAATACACAAATTGCAAACAAAGCCTCGCGTGATGAGTAAGTCATAGTCCTTTCTTCTACTTTTCTATTTGTGCCTGTACTAGTAACATAGCCTTAGGGCTTGGATTGTCTAGTGATGAGCAAACCTTATGTAAACACATATCTGTATGCCAGCCGGAAGAAGAGGGCTTTGTCTTGGTCGCCTTGTCATAGTCATTTTGTTGTGATACAAGGTAGTAGGGAGGATGGGATGGGATGTAAAGTACAATATGAAAAGTTTGGGTAGTTTTTCGAGAAGTTGCACAGCCACAATGTATCTGTATAACTAGCGGTCTTAGTATTACAAAGATGAATATAGTATCAGCCAGGAGGGAGGGGATTGGCTTAGCGAAAAGACAACAGAAGATAATGAGTTTGTGGCTATCTAATGTGTACAGATGATTGCATTGTATGTAAGTCACTCAGGGTGAATATTTACTTGACTCTTTACCATACCATAGACACATGCATGTACGTTGTGCATACATATATTATACATCTGTAATTACAAGGTTGGGATATAGGCAACTTGTATGTATTTTGCTATATCAGTGTTGTCGTGAGAATAGGCTAGCTAGGAAAAAAAAGGTGGCGGAGCCTGCACCGTTCTATGTGGGAAGGTCTTGGCTAGGAGGATACTAGAACCGCTTTAGTTGCAAGAAGACGGTGAGTAGGCTCCTCGTGGATGAGTTTATGTTTCTTTACTCCTTTTCCTATCTACTAGAATGTAATAAAGAATTAGGCAGGTTAGAAATAGAGGCTCTCAAGGCCTTAGTCTAATTAACTTCTAGTAGGCTTGCCTGATAACAGATATATCTTCGAATTATTAGATAGAAATTTGCTTGTCATGACACATGCGGGGTTGCAGCGGCTGGCGGTCTGACAGTTACAGCTCTTACATAGGAACCCAGCCAAAAAAAATCAATGAATAAGAATATACAAAAACAGCACAGCAACTCTTACAATTAAGTAGCTGCAGCTGAGGACCTCAATAGCAAGGTGGGGGTCTCCTGGTTTCTTAGACACGAAGACGGAGATCGGTCTGCCTCGATTGGGTCAATTGAGGCTGCAGATAATCATACTACGAAGATAGTCGGGGATATATCAAAGTAGAGAGTAAGAACAAGGCTTTAGAAAAGATATCAGCTGCTTTTCTAGTGCTTAGATTGAATTGGCGGGCCACTTACAAAGTCCCCGTTTACTTGGCCGAGGATCAAGGGCTTGGCGTTTATTGCTTTGGGTTTTTCACTCTGTGCTATCTGGCTTTTTATATTTTTTACTTGTGAATAATAGGTAAGACGATATCTAAGATAAGAACTCTCTACTAGCAATCGGAGAAATAGATCAAAATGAATGGAACATAGCAGAACTAAATGCTTCACCAGCTGATGTTTTGCCTTGTGGTGACGGAAGTCGACTATACTAACCCTAGAGATGGCACTCAAGAATGCTAAGAATATAAGGAGCGCTAGGCCTTAGCTAAGGGTTTTGCTTGGCTCAAGGCCGTTGGTTCTTTTGTCATTTGTTATCTCTATTATTGCTGCCTTTGTTGCTGTGTTCTTGTTGCTACTCTATTTTCATTGTGATAACTTAGGCACTGCAGGGCCCTATGAGACAGCCTGCTAAACCCACTATAAGCTTGGCCTCCTCCTCGCCCAGATTACGCTCCCGACTTTTTTTCTCTTCCTGCACCACAACTAACTTTCTCTTTCCTCTTGATTCTTTCTTATTCTTGGCTTTTTCTTTCGAACTTGAACTTTTATCTCGCGCTCTAATCGTCCTTTGAATCTGCCTTTGGATTCTGCATTGTGATTCTTCCATATTTCTCTCTACCACAAGCGAATCATCTGCCCCTCACCATCACCACTTTCCTCGTCACCATCATGGGTAAATCGTAAGTATCGCTCTCTAATCTATCCCGGCCCTCTCACTGTGATTTACCAAGCCTGTCTGTCCATCTGCTTTGCTGTGTCCATTGTCCACCCAATCCGTCCTGAAGCGCCGGCTTCAGTCCATCGAACTGCTATCATCGCCGAGATATCCTACTACAACGCGCTATATTGTCCGTTGCTTGAATAGCCTTGTTGCTTCAATAGGTTTATCACGACATCCTCAGTCTATCGAAATACGCACCGAAGAATTCCGCGATCCAATCAGTCGAACCAGCAAAAAGAACCGAGCCTAGAAACTAGATCAGCTAGTTATACTGGCTAGCTAGCCCATTGCTGTTTATGTTCTATCTCTGTGGCGTCTTTGTAGCTTTAATTGCGCACTCTTTGTCGACCCAAGCCGATTCCAAACGCCATCAAAGATACTGCTGCTGCTTCTACTACTTAAGGAAGACTGTTGTCGCAATAGCGAACTGCTCTACTACATATGCGCACATTGATAAAGCCAACTAAAACACTGCCCACGCGACACTCATATCTCCTCAACTCGACTAGTCCCCTCATATACCTGATTGGGCCTGTGTCTACCTTTATTTGGCGAAGAACATTTATGCGAAGCACTCTTATACCCAAACGGATGATTGAGGGGATGGAAGAGAAGGGGGGGGGAGGGGTCCAGCTTTCATATCAATGGCTGCTGAAACACCAGCAACCGCGACATGATGCGCTGCTTGTCTCTCCATTGCTTCTAGCTCCGTCTTCCTTTTTAGCGCCGACGATGGCCGTTACGGTTCAATATAGCCTGAATGTCCATCCCCCTTCGGTTCTATCGCTTCCAGGCCTAAATCGCATGCATCAATTACTCGCGCAGCACACGTCATCTTACAGCTTGGCCAGCCTATCGTGCATATCACAGTGACAGCAGCAGCAGTAATATCATAAACAACAGCTTAACTTCGACAAGGCTGGCCCTGGTCTCTACGTCCGGATGCTTCCTAGTCATTATGTATAGCCCGCCATGACAGAAACGTTTGCACGTCATAAGAACAACAGCAACATCGATAAAGACAATAAATGCCACTTGGACTTCAATAAATGGATGGACAGGACAAGACCTCACGCTCCGGCTCATGCACAAACAAACAAACTGCTCATCATCAACAAGGGCTCCATGTCAACCTTCTTGAAACACCCTTACACCCACTCAACATCCCAAACAAGCTACTATGTTTATTCTGACTAACATCGCTCTTCTTGTCGTTTCTAGTCAGTCGAAACTCTCCCAGGAGCAACTGGTTGAGCTGCAAAAGTCCACTAACTTCGACAAGAAGGAACTACAACAGTGGTACAAGGGTAATATCTCCCGTTTCATACTATATTTTCTTGTGTTCATGTTTTACTTTTTTCCTTTTCTTCTGTCTTCTGTTCTTCTCGGGTGCCGTGACGCGAGCTGGTATTAGCATCCGATATTAACTTTTATCTCGTATATACAGGTTTCCTGAAAGACTGCCCAAGTGGCAACCTGACCAAAGATGAATTCCAGAAGATATACCGCCAGTTCTTTCCCTTTGGCGACCCAAGTTCCTTTGCCGATTATGTCTTCAATGTGTTCGATAGCGACAAGTCAGGTTTCATTGACTTCAAAGAGTTTATCTGCGCTCTGAGTGTTACTAGTCGCGGCAAGATGGAAGAAAAACTGGAGTGGGCATTCCAGCTATACGATATTGACGGTGACGGTCGTATCAGCTACGAGGAAATGCTCAAGATTGTTGAAGCTATCTATAAGATGGTAAGCCAAGCCACGACCTACCTCTTACTTGATCACTCGTGAATATAGTTGCCAATGTACTAGAAACATGCTAACACTCATCGTCTAGGTTGGATCTATGGTCAAGTTGCCCGAGGATGAGGACACACCCGAGAAGCGTGTGCGTAAGATCTTCCGCATGATGGACAAGGACGAGAATGGCTCGTTGGATATGGCCGAGTTCAAGGAGGGCTCGAAGCGTGATGAGACTATCGTCTCTGCCCTATCTCTATACGACGGTCTGGTATGAAAAGACGTTTCTGCTTTTGCTTTTCCTTTCCGCACCGTCTTGAAGCTTTAAAGACGACACGACCAAACTATAAAAATAGCTTTTTTTTCAAAGGGTATAGAGGCTTTTTTTCCCTCCCTCTCTCTCTCATCAGCTTCTGTTTTCCTCCCCCCTTTTCCGGTCTTTCTTTTCTATAATCCTTTTCACTGAATTTCATAAACCCCTCTTGTTCTCTACGTTAGATGGAGGGCCATGTATTTTTCCTTATTTTTTTCTTTTTCTTTATCATATCTTTTCATATCCTCTTTTACATATATGACACTTCGAGTGTAACGAAGGAAAATACACTCATCATTTTTTGTTGCCTTTTCTTGCTTTCCTCTCCTCTTATATAGACGGCAGCAGACATCACTGTTTTGCTATTCTTTTTTCTTCTGATTTTCTATCTGACTTGTTGCCATTTTGTTGGGGGTTTGCTTTGCTAGGTGATTTGAATACTTTTCATTTTCTTACCTCCCTGGGTTTTTCTACTTTTGGCAATGGGCTTTTTTTATACACTTTGGTGTTGACAGTTATATTCAATTTTTACATGTGTTCCATTTCTCTGATTTTCCCCCTATTTCTGTCCTCCATTATATACAAATCCATGTAACTTGACTTGAATATCAACCTTGCGGTGATGACCGGACAACACCCACATGAATGGCATATCCACTACTTGAACGTAGTTCTTCAGGTAGTTGTTCATCGGGGATTCTCCAAGTATGAAAGTGTGTATTAAAGTCATTCATCCAGGCCTCAAAAACGCCATGATCTCGAAGTTGTTGGGCGACCAGACACAATGTCGGCATTTTTTTCCAGTCTTTATCATCTACGTGCTTTTCGTTTTCTTCAACGAGATTTACATCCAACATTAGCATTTCTATACAAACAAACATGTAGAGATGTGAAAAAAAAAAGGAAAAACGTACCTAATTCGCGAAGACGACATACATCCGCACATGTCTCGACTAGCGGTTGTACTAAAGCTTCGTTGTAGACACAATCACAAGCAAGTACGAGATCAAAAGATTCAACTCTCTGTGTTCCGGTAAGTTTCCCCGACGGCACCGTCTCTTCCCAGTCCAGTGTCTCGAACGAGATATATCCTCCCGTATCAGACGAAGGAGTTCCAGATGCCGAAGCACCACCATTAGTACCGTTGCTCGACGCAAGATTCGATACTATCGTCGCGGGAGACGATGAGTCGGGTTCGCCGCGACGCTTGTGGTGGTGTGAGTCTTGTGGTTTAGTGGAATGGCGTGTGTGGTGGACTTTATGGCCGTGGTGATGATGTTGCTCGTCATCTATATGACGAGCATGTGTATCTCGCCAAGCGCCGGGTGCGTTCTCTTCGATGTTCCCCCGAAGTATCTTCAGCACATAATCTTGATCCGAGAGTACATATCTCTCCACTTTCGGACCCAAGGTCAATGCTAGAATACCCGATATACCACAGCCAAGTTCCAAGACATAGCTCTTGCCACGGCCCTCACCAAGCCCCATATCACTGCTGTTACTATCACCGTTGATATTACTACTACCGGCTTTTCTCCGCCGGGCTTTGCTCGTTCCCGAAACTGATACGGGGTTCCCGTTAGGCAACGACGACGAAAAGAATCGCCGGAGCGGGTTGTTCTGTGCTGATGCTAGCCATGTTCCCAGCTGCGGCGTGATTTTCCATACTACGGCACCCGTAGTCCCGCCTGCGCGCTGTGACGATAAAATTCCCGGCGATTGCGTAATGGTAAAATCTCGCCCTGCTACACTTACTTCGACGCTGGTGGCTCGTGGGTCTACAAAGCCGAGATTTCCTTTGGAGTGGGTTCCTGAGTATAGCAAAAAGGTTTCTATGTCGTTCTATGAGTTAAAATATAAAGTTTTGGCTTGGTTTTTGCGCTGGCACCTCTTCGTTCAGGTGTTCCTGTCTTTTCTGGGTTAGACTCGCCTTCGTCAACATCTTCAATGGGAGGCCCAAAAAGAGCTGTTAATTCTTCTACATCCATTTTGCTCTAGTGACATGTTTGCAATATAGTGGGAAGATACATACCAACAAAATACTATAATGAACAGGAGAGAAGAGGACAATCCTCCTTGGAAAGCTCATGCATCATTCACGTGATCAACATAGAGCTAACAATCAACCGAGAAAGAGAGAAAAGATTAAGTTATATCTTCTGCCGTACATTGGTCAATAGGCTAGCTAACTAGAACTGATTCGGTCTCCTCCAAATCCTGGTCTGGCAGATCTCACGGATATGCAGGACAAATTAACAAGCTAACAAAAGCACAAATGAGTCAGCCAGTTTTTGGTCAGTCTAACTCACACAGTTGTACAAAAAAAACACTATAACGCTTATTAAACAAGCGTAAGGAAGGCCTAAAAAAGGTCCAGGTCAGGGGTTACAGACAAAAGAGCCGTGTGACCCCCGCAAAGCCGGTTACAGGTCATACATACATTATGAACAGTGTTGTACATACATACGTACATATTATGATGTAACTAATCACTCAAACTAAAGCCCGTCGTTTATCTATTCAATTATACAGAGCATGTGACAATAAGCAAGAAAATACGGGCTTATACGCCCTGATATATGTAAGAAACGAAATATGTATGAAATAGCCATGACAATGAAAATGATCCATGCTCCGCGTCTTTCGACCGGAGTCCCGCATTATGATAACGTCCCGTGCGCCATTAAATCCCAGATGTTACCCAAATTCTCCTCGTCTGATAAGCGCTCCTCCCTTTTTTTACGGATGCTTTATCCTTCTTTCGTATTATATGTACTTTTTGTTATTTATTACTGTGCATTGTTGCCTTTACCAATCCAGAGGAGAAATCTTGATCTCTCCGCGGTTGGTTTTGGGCAGGGGCACAGCCTTAGCAGCCAGACGGCCATCTTTGCCTAGCTTCAGGTAGGCATGGCCATCTAACCAAGGAGTGTTGAGAGTCATGCGGCGTTCATAGTCACGGATCTTGTCCTCCAGCTGCATAGTCAAACCAATATCATCCAGACCGTTGATTAGGCAGTGCTTACGGAACTCTTCGACCTCGAAGCTGCAGATGGTCTTGCCAGTCTCATCCTTGATCAGCTGGTTAGGCAGATCGATTTCGATATCACGGTTCTCGCGAGCGACCTGCGCGATGGCAGTCAGGTCAGCCTCGTTAGAGATCGAGATAGGAAGCATGCCGTTCTTGAAGGTGTTGTTGAAGAAGATATCGGCAAATGAAGGAGCAATCACACAGCGAATACCAAAGTCGTTGAGAGCCCAGGGGGCGTGTTCACGGGAAGAACCGCAGCCGAAGTTAGGACCAGTGACAACCAGAATGCAGGACTTGCGGTACTGGGGCTTGTTCAGAATGAAGTTGGGGTTCTCGACACCATCCGAGGTGTAACGGTGCTCATAGAACAAGGCCGTGCCAAGACCAGTACGCTTAATAGTCTTTAGGAATTGCTTAGGAATGATAGCATCGGTATCGACGTTAGACAGGTCAAGAGGGGCTGCGATACCCTTGAGAGTGATGAATTTGGGTAGGCCAGTTGAGCTGCCAGCACCGGCTTGTTGAGCGGAGGTGTTAGTGTGGGGAGCGTTGTCCTCTGGGATGTCAGCAATAACCTCCGTCTGATGAGCATCACCCTCCACTGATTCATCAATATAAGCAGGTTCGTCAGGAACGATGACAGCCTGGATATGAGGAGTAGCAGTGTACGTGATCAGCTTCCGGACGTCAGTTAGTCTACCGGTAATACCAGCAGCGGCAGCCATAACAGGAGACATTAGGTGAGTGCGACCCAGAGCACCTTGGCGACCTTCGAAGTTACGGTTGCTAGTACTGGCGCAGCGCTCATGAGGAGACAGAATATCGGGGTTCATACCAAGGCACATGGAGCATCCGGCCTCTCTCCACTCAAAGCCAGCATCAAGGAAGATCTTATCCAGACCTTCGCTCTCAGCTTGCTTCTTCACCAGACCAGAGCCAGGCACGACCATGGCGCTCTTGACATTAGGAGCAATCTGGCGGCCCTTAACGACGAAAGCAGCAGCGCGCAGATCTTCGATACGAGAATTGGTGCAAGATCCGATGAAAACCTTGTCAATGGCAACCTCCTCCATGGGAACACCAGCGGTCAGGCCCATGTAGTTAAGCATACGACGGGCAGACGCCTTCTGCGACTCAGTAGGGAACTGCGCATCATCCTCGGGGTCGGGAACCTTGCCAGAGATCGAGATAGTAGCTTCGGGGCTAGTACCCCAGGTGACAGTAGGAGGAATGTCCTTAGCATCAATGAAGACGTCGATGTCGTACTTGGCGTCAGGGTCGGATTTCAGCGATTTCCAGTATGCGACAGCACGGTTCCACTCCTCAGAGCCGTACTTGGGCGCCAGAGGGCGGCCCTTCAAATACTCGAAGGTGACCTCATCGGGAGCAACCATACCAGCACGAGCACCACCCTCGATGGACATGTTGCAAATGGACATACGAGCCTCAATAGACAGCTCGCGGATTACAGAGCCGCAGAACTCAATGACACAGCCGTTGCCACCAGCAGTACCGATCTGGCCGATGACGTAAAGGACGATATCTTTTGAGCTCACACCAGGGCTCAGTACACCATCGACTTGAACGCGCATGTTTTTGCTAGGCTTGGTGATCAGGCACTGGGTAGCCAGAACGTGCTCGACTTCAGAGGTACCAATGCCAAAAGCCAGGGCACCAAAGGCACCGTGGGTTGATGTGTGAGAATCACCGCATACAACGGTGGTACCAGGAAGGGTGAAGCCCTGCTCAGGGCCAATGACGTGGACGATACCCTGGCGGTTATCACCCAGGCCGAAGTAGGTCAAGCCAAAGTCTTTTACGTTCTCTTCCAGGGTGATGCACTGGAGACGAGAGTCCTCCTGCTTGATGAAGGAAGCAGTGTCCTTCATGTCTTTTCTGGAGGTAGTGGGGACATTCTAAAAACAAGCCGTTAGAATATGTTTACGCGGCGCAATGGAATAGCGGAGATCTTCAACTTACATGATCAGTTGTAGCCAGAGTGCAGTCAGGCCGTCTGACCTGACGGCCAGCATTCTTAAGACCCTCGAAAGCTTGCTGCAGGGGTTGAAAACTGTTAGTTGCTATCAATAGCTAACAAGGTGATGGCTTATAACTTACAGGAGAAGTGACTTCATGAACCAGATGACGGTCTAATGGTGGAAAATTAGTGAGTTAGATGGTGTTCATTCGCTACAGGTGCTATGACACACTCCAGTGATAGCAACTATGACAGCAAGCAAACAGTAGAATCAAGTACCAATGAAGATTAGAGCGGTGCCATCGAGCTTCTGGTCGACGACGTGGGCCTGAAGGACCTTGTCGTAAAGGGTTTGCGGTTTTCCAGCAACGGAAGGCATTGTGTGTTATGTATTTGGAGTCGTGTGGCTTCGGCCAGCAACGGATAAGATTCGACGAGGACGTAGGGAAGATCCGTGCACAGATTCGGGTTCAAGTAGAGACGAAAGACTTGAGGCAAAGACAAATTATGTCGCGATATGGGCGTTGGTTGCCAGCGTAATTCGGCGATGGAAAGCGAGAAGAGAAAGTATTATGGAAGAACAGGGCGAGAAAGAGGAAGAAGGAGAGAAGATTCAGCGAGGATGAGGATCAAGTTAAATACGGCCGCTAGTATCGAAGCAACAACTATAAAAAAATTAAACAAAAATATGAAAAAAAGCCAACGCTGGGACAAAACAGACAGGGAAAGAGCCCGAAACATTGACGTGTGGGGAGGGAGGGAAGCTTCCTCCAAAACAGCATTCTTTGTTCTATGTTGTTCTTTCTACAATTAGATAAACAGGGAATTAATGTCATGTTTTTTTTCTTTTCTATCTTATTTCTTTCTATTCTTGAGTTCCGGTCGGGGAAGGCTTCTTTTCGGAGGCAAGAATTGAAATATACGCCGATATTGGCGTATCAACTAACACATGTTCTTTACGTTGTGTTTGACTAAGCGAGGACAAGCCATCAAAAACTGCCACAAGTAAGTGAATCACTGCTGTTCGAGCATGAAAAAGTAGAAACAGAAGGTCAATGCCAAAACAGACCTCTTTCACTGTTCATCCTCCCCAGGCTCAATCATAACAACATCGTGGGTTTCGTCTCTCCATATCCATAATTGTATGACTGATGCTGCCGTTTCCTTTTTTCCTAATCTGCTGCCGTTGTTCCTTCCAAAGTCTACCTGAGTACCACTATTATTATTATCATTACAAGGCTCCGTATTGGTCAGAACGCTCTTTGCCCCCAGCGAGCAATTCGCCTATTACTATCACTTGCTATCAACGGCCCAAGTCCGCTTTTCTTGTTCATGTATGTAGCTTTGTACTCTTCCAAAGAAGGATAGCAAAAAGGCTATGTACAGGCAAGAAGACTAAGGAATCAAACAGAGGTTCTTCATCGTCTTTCACGCCTCTAAGACTCACATTGCCTCAGCGAATATCGGGGACACTCACCGGTGTGCCGATAATCGGAACGGTCGTAAAAGTGGGGACGCGGGGAAGTCAGTGTATTGGGATTTCAAAATGCAGTTCGCTCATTGGCTGCAGATCTGGCATGGTCACTGCCGTACTCTCAGGGATCCCGGGAAGGGGTAGAGAGCCTTGGTTCACTTTTTGAGGGTCTTTTTTTAAAAAAAAAATTTAAAAAAAAGATTCGAGTTCCATGGGAAAAATAGCACCGTTCATTGCTAGCTGGTAAACAACGTTAAGCGTGAAAATCAGCCAAAGCGGTGTGATAGAATCATTTCAAAGTACCGGAGAATAATCAGCTCGACCCTGACTGAGATAGAGTAGTTACTGTTCCGTCGACCGCAGCCATTGGAGAACAAATAGCCAGAGCACCATCAACCAACTATTGGCTGAAAATCAAGCATTAAGTCTTATCATGTAGCGGAATAAACGGCCTAGCTGGTGGCATTTCATTTGAAGAAGAATACTGGACTATGTCCCGAAGAGGCTCAAAAGCTAGAACCAAAGCACCAACTTTCTTCGAATTTACAATTTCTTCGCGATGACTTTCTCAATCAGTCAGTAAATTTGAAATACATACAAGATACATGTACATAGATGTAACGTAGACATCAAACCTGTAATTTCTCAGATAGAGAGATATCTATAGAAGCCATACATACTAGATCTACATATATATGTGCAGCCAATGTATCAAGACTCAAATCATCAAAGCCAATGTGCGATCGTAGAGCTCAAAAGCGCATAGCTGACTTAGCCGTACCGACGAGCTAGCTTCCGTTTTCTTGACATCGGCTTACAACGCTATAAGTAAACAAGGCGAACGTTCCAACATTTTATCCAGGTGACCTTGCCCCAGCCATTCCATGTGTCTTATTTTTCCTCTTCCAGTCATCTCCTTCCTTTCGAAACCCCTAGCTGACCCTCCCATCGATCTGCTCCAGCCCTCCGGCTACACCCCGATGATAGTAAAGGAAGCAGCATTGGAGATGGATAGTCTAGTTCATGATCGATCAAGCAATGGAAAAGTTGTTCATTCGATGCTTTGTTCTCCAGCCCACCGATGTTGCTACGATACAGAGATTATAGATACTAAATGCGCCCTTTGGCGTGGGCGCTTTCCGTGATGTTATACCTATACATCGTTCTCAGACCCCAATCATGAAGGATATAGCCAGGGCAGAGTTAGTGCGATGTCTATAAGTGGAAAACCCCTAGACAAAGTATGGGAAATTTTAAGCACACACCCCTTCTCCGTTCATTCCCGTCCTCCGGCCTCGCTTCCATCGTGCCCAACGACGTCGCTTGTTTGCCTACGGATCGTGGCTTTCGCAGTGCAAATATCACCTTGCCAATAGTTACGCCCACGATTTCGATATCGCAGTTGCAATGAACCCCAGACACTCTCTTGCTTTTCATCGATAGTCTGTGCCCCTCCGTTCTCCACGATTCAACCCTGATATCATGCAATATTTTTGTGCTCTCTATCATATCAACGGCCGCATCTAGATAGCAAACGCCGAGATAAGGACAGGCGCTCAACCAACACACGTATAAAATGCCTTACAGAAAAGATATCACATCATCTCACGAATCCTCTTATCTCGTCAGATCTCATTCTCCCTCATCGGCTTCTAGCCTTAATACTTCCAAGATATCGAACCCCAAAGTGTCAACATCTACCGATTCAATATAGGCAAAAAGGAACATGCCCTGCAAGCTCTCCTGCATGAAGTCAGTAATAGTCGTATGTATCACAATGATTCCAAACTAGCCCGCCTACCAAGTTGGTATTCTCAAGCTTTGTAAATCGAATATGTTCCAATAGGTCTTGTCACCTCTGGCATCAGCAATTATAATCTCTACCCTGAATACATATCTATATCTATTAGTCCTATTCTATTCGTACTATAATTTTGCTTATATGAAAGATGATTTACCGTGTGGGTAACAACAATATACTATCTATGAATTTCTCTATCAATACTTATTTCTTGGCGGTCCTCGTATCTTGTCTAACTGATAGAACAAGAAAACACAAAATATCATTCAGCGAATCCTAGCTCTTGGATTGTACCCATCGATAGCAGTTATTTGCTCCGTTAAGATAATTAGCCGGGGAATAAAAAGAACGACTACTTACAACTGCGATGTCGGCTCTACCAAAAAACCTGAAGCAAAAATTGTGCTCTTTACCAAATAGGGAAAATTAGAGCCTACAATTCCACAATAACAATAAAACACTATCTTTAATCCATACGGTCCTATTTCAAATTGACCCTGTATCGATTCGCCACGATTTCGATCAGTCATGACGGTTCATGTTCTATACAAATGGTCAGTGATTTCTGTGTAATAGTAAAGTCGCCGGCTTCGCTCCATTATAACTAGGTCTTATTGTACTCCAGATTTGTCTCCATCTACAACAAACAGAGTATCACAAACCATAACTAGTTGGAGGTATAGTTGTAATGTTTTTATGTATATCTATCTTCTTGAATTCCATGTCGTTGTATGTCATCAAGGGCAGGTTCTGTACGTTCGAACCAGCTTATAAACGTTCATCTATCATAGTACCCTGATATCCATATTCCATAATCTTCAAAGCTAGTTAAGAACCATCAACAAGCCTTGTAGATGACTCTTTGGATGATATAATTCCTTTCAATTCAACATTAGTGCTTCTCGTACAATGAGCCTTATTCATACTCTTCACTACAGGCTTTCGTTTTCATGTATTCATCCAAATCACATAGGTATCGCTCCAAGTGCTTGTTTGATGTTTTTATCTGCTGAGTTGACGATCATACATAAGAAGATTAAGGATAGAATATAAGATACAATGAATTTCAAGAAATGAAGAAACAAAATAGTAGAAAATAGAAAACTAAAGAAGTGTAGAAACCCACCAAAATTGAAATGATAAGAAACCCCCAGTCTATCAATTATCTGACGCCATACATCTATGCACCCCATCTCGACGGGTAACGCTCATATTGTTGAGGCTTCTTTACTGGTCGAGTGAATGGGTTATGTGCAGCACTAGCGCTAGGCGGATTTCTGTTGTGTTCTGCAAATGGGTTCAGCGCCGTAGATAGACCAGAGGGCTTATTTCTTTCCCGCTGCTCATAAGCTGCCATCTCGCGTGAATTGCGAGGTGAGCCACCGATATCACCCATGCTAGTGGCTTTCTTGAGCGGTGACTGGGCATGTGAATAAGCACCTAGGTTTCCTCCAAAGTTGTGATTATCATTAGACCATCCGGGAAAGACTCCCATGGAGGCTCGTGACTTGAGGGTTTCAGAACCGGTGGATGTGCCATGAGAAACCATGCTGCTGGCAGGCATGCTCTTACGAATGGCTCCACGAACATTACCAGTAGGAGACTCAATGGACTTGATCGGTCGTGGCGCAGGTGTCGGGGTGTACATTGATGGGCTCGCAGTAGTGCTACCGGCTGAACTGTAGCCCTCGGGATCAAATGCCTTGCTATAGTTGATGTTTGGGTGTGTTTGGAACCCCCTGCGTAGGAGTGTAGTAGGAGTGCCTACGGCGGAAGACATTTCGATACGAAGAGTGCTGTTTGATGTTTCCGTGATATTCGCTTGAGTAGAGGCGTCACGAACCACGGGGTGTAGTCTGGGATGGACGAACTTGGTATTGTATTCGTTCATGACCTCCCGGTTCACGATAGCAGTGTCCTTAGCCTGCTGTGTATATTGGGACTGGATGAACAATAGTTGTGCCGAGAAAATGATCTGTAGGACAAGGCAATTGAAGACAGTAATGCTGGGCTGAGGATCGTCCCTTGATATCGGTAGGGACGCCATGTATATGAAGACATGCGCAGGACTAAACAGACACAGCACACGTAGGCCAAGTGGCAAAGGATCCCAAACAGAAAGCTCCCATACATCACGGGTCTTGTCGGGGTGAGCTCTTTCCTCTGCAGTCTCTGATTTGAAAGCACTTTTGATATGGCGGATAGGCGATAGAGCAGTTGGGTTGGCGTTGATGTTAACCCTCTTTGCTGATGATGTACCGGGAGCCGAGTCGATGTCATACTGAAATAGTCGGTACAGACGTACCCTTGTCATGGTATAATATGCATTTCCGAATGACCCTATGAGTAGCATCCAGACTAGCGCTTTAGACTAATAGCCATATAGTTAGTATTATGTTATTAAATGTCTGTGTTTGACCCAACTAACCAGATATTCTATCGACGAAGAGCTGCTACTATCGCCAAACAGATCATCGTAATCGTCAGACACTGAGTTCGACCGAGCCAGAACGAAGATTAGGTGCATTCCCAAGCACAACTTCAAGCCCAGTGATTTAGGATCGTATTCCCGAGTCTCCATTTCCTCTGAAAGCCAGAGCAAAAAGTCCATCGGGTTAAGAAACGCCGAAAGACGCTCTGAGAGCGGCTTCTTCCGCACCATCCGGCGCGTTGATGGTGCCATCGTGAACTGATATTGGGGTTCGGGGGAAATCAATGGTCGTCGATGAAGATGATTGTAGTTGTAGTGTTTCTGTGGTCGTGGTCGGGCTTTGTTTGTTTTCTTTGGGACCAAAGCGGTTACTAAGGGCGCAATAGGCGTCTCTAGCAACAACACACACCAATAACAAAGAGAATAGAACTAGGTCGTTCCAATTTCAGTGAAGGAACTACTTTGGTATCTATCTCAAAGCAAGACCTAGGTCAAGACTGTTCTTCAACGACAGTCTGATTCAGTCGTCAACAAAGTGGTGGGCGGTAACAAAATATTTGCGACAAGCAAAGGGCAATGTTTTTTTCTTGCCTGTTCAAGGCTGAAGGCGCGATGTCATCTTTAGGCAACTAGGAGACGGCAAGTATACAGTGTCATATGATCGGCGCAAACACTGTGGATTTCGCTTTTTGTCCGTCCCGTCGCCTTCCAAAAAATATTTGTTAATACAAACATACATGTATGTATGTTGTATCTGAGAAAAAAGCGACAATTATAACACTTAGTTATGACATAAACAAGTTCACTATTTTCATACCAGCCAGTATGATGCTCTATATACATCTATGCACTTTAGCCCAATACTTCACAACAATCTCTCACTGTACCTATCGTTCACCAATGAGTAAGTAGTACATTCTAGAACCGACGTGGAGACCATTCTATACAATACTATCACCTCGTGCTTTCTTAGACATTTACGGTAGAATATTAGTATCCTAAAACTGGTGTATCAGAAAGCTTTCTTCCTATCATACGAACAAAACTGACCACGGATATATTGAAGTCTTGAGTCTGGCCTCCGCACTGTAACAATTATATGTTGCACTTCTAAAGCGGATCGGACAGTGGAGTTCGCATCCTGGCATTTAGTAGCCTATGACCTTGATAGGCTTGGGCTAATCCAAAAAAGACAAACTGCTCTACACTATAGTGAGTAGTTATTGAAATAACGCCTTGATTGCTACTGCTCAATTGAATTTTCCACTTTCAACCTACCTCACATCAAGCACAATTCGCATCTATTTCTGCGCCAGGCTTGTCGAATCTAGTCGCATCGCATACAATACCAGACTCGAAACTGTCTGATTGTTCATAATGGCGTCTCAGGCCGACTATAAGGACCGCCAATTCCTGGCTGTAATTGGCGATGAGGTAAATTCCACTACATCTCATCAAGATATATATCGCTAGCCTCGCTTACTTCAACCACCCGTTCACGCTTCGATTTGATACTTTTAGAAAATCATCATGGAAAGCCCCGATTGTAATTCCCAAAGCACATGCTAACTCTATCTATAGGATTCCGTCACCGGTCTCCTTCTCGCTGGTATCGGAGTAAGTTTGCCTCCCCACTTGATATATCGAATTATATATTCACGGTACTGAACTAACCTACGCTTTCCTTAGCACGTAACTTCTGGCGCCGACACTCAGAAGAACTTCCTGGTCGTCGATAACAAGACTGAGACCTCGACCATCGAAGCTACCTTCGAAAGCTTCACTACCGAGCGTAAAGACATTGGCATTGTGCTGATCAACCAACATGTATGAGCTGATGTCCCTATCACGCCAGAATAATCAACTTGATAGTGATTCATCATTACACATCTACTGACATGGCCATCGTTTTCTCGATAGATTGCCGAGAGAATACGATACCGCATCGATACTTATATCGCCGCTTTCCCCACGATCCTCGAGATCCCAAGCAAAGATCACCCCTACGACCCCGAAAAGGATAGTGTTCTACGCAGAGTTCGCAGATTGTTCGGCGAATAAATTACTCGTTTCCTGTTTATTCATGTTTCAAGCGTCTATATCTAGTCTTTCTCTGTTTACCCAAATACTAGTGTCGTGGCTTGTACCGTCCATCGTCCTCTGATGGGCTATAGGGATCAGGAGTCTCGAGGTATATCTTCTCATATGTAGCCCTTTAGGGGAATATATTGTTCCTATTCAAATAACTAGTCATCACAAACAAACCTTTCACGAAAGTGAAATCGTAGCAATATGATATAGATTATCATGCGACATTAAGTCATCACACCCAGGAGAAACCTAAAATGTGAGGAGTAGTACAAAAAAAGATAACGTAAAAAAGCTTAGGACATAGTTCTGGTATCCTTGATATAGATAATAACGCAGAACGTGAGTAAGCCCAAAAAAAATAAAAAATAAAAATTGGAACAAATATAGACATAAAACCCAAAGCTAGCTATTCAATACACACAATAGCTATTCGTGACACGCCATGCGAAACCATAAACATCAACCACTATTATCATATGTTTAGTTCCCTCCTAGTCCTTATCGGCCTACTACAGCTCGATACCCATGACATTAGGGCTAAAGACGACGGAGGCAGTGAGGCAGGTAACGGGTTCGTCGTTGGCGGTGAAGACATCAGCTAGAACGGTGTACTTGCCCTAATCATGGTGTTAGCTTAGTATTCATATAAGAGACATGATAGCTCGTCAAAGATATTTGACAATCTGAAGCAATATGGGCTTTCTAAGTATATGATCGAGGTAACGTTGAGACTTACAGGAGGGATCTCTGCGGGAAGCTCAACGGTCTTGGTCAGAGATAGTTCGCCGGCCTTGATGGGGCAGCTGAGGTCGACGTTTTGAATCTGTTCGCACAGATCGGCTTTCGTGGCGATGAGACGGATAAGACCGTATTTGACGGTGATCAGAACGTAAGCGCCCTCGAGGACGTCTTCCTTTACCGTCCCGCTAGCCTTGATGACAAGATCTTGACCACTATCCGGACTTCGTTAGTATATTTCTATCTCCAACAAATGTGCGCGACAGGCACAGTAATAGGGACAGGAATGGTAGCTGATTAAGGACCATTTATCTCAAAAGTACGCAGAATAATGTGTCATTATTTTTATTATCAAATTCGTCACTTACGCCTTAGGTGGGTTTGGCAGAAGGTCGACTCGATCGATGGTGATAACATCCTTATCGTGGTCCTTAGGGCACAACTCTAGAGGCGACTGGCCAGGAATCTTGGTGCCAGCACCAGTTATGACATCCTGGGACGAAACACCAGAGAACAAGCTGCGGGCAGCTGCCGGGGCGACGCTCGCCGAGATGAGAGTGACGGCGGTAGTGAGGAAACGCATCTTGGTTCGTGAAAACGACAGTTCGTGTAGTGATGCTATGATTATTACGCTAGCGGCAGACCAAAAACAAGAGCGAGATCCGAGCAATAACTATATTTATTAAATGGGGAACCTTTGGTCGAGAAACTTTGAACGAGTAAGTCACGAAGATAATCGTCAAAGATTAATAAGATACTAGAGTTTGAAGCCCGTTTATATTGCCCCCGATAATGTAAGATGGTGTCGCAATAAAATCAAGAAGTGTTGGCTCGGATTTTGTAGTGCTGTAAAAGAAGAATGACGCAGCTGAGAAAGAAAATGGTCTCAGCGCTTGGTGCCTCTTTTTGGCCTATTTCGCTTCTAAACTTTCCCTCAAGCTACGCTAAATGCAGCAGGCCTACCTTTTGCAATCGTCCAAGCGATAATCAACAAAAGCGATGCGCTGCGCCAGTTATCAACGAGGCAGGATAAGAAACGTCATGAGGATGGGCGGAAAGGAAGAAGCCAGCGCGTCTGTTTATTGGTTGGTTTGTACATTAAAGTGGGTTTTGGGGAGTATCGTGTGATTAGTTTGATCCATGTCAAACAAGCCAAAAATCCCCCAAATTGAAAGGTCACGTGTGAGAGCGCCTTTTCAGTTCCCTTTATCGAAATAAATAAGTAGTGAGCCTGTTTGTTCAAGTTTAGCCCGATATTGGATGAGAAAATTCTTGCAAATGACTGAAAGTAACTATCCTCTTTTGCTGGTTCTTTTTTAAGCTCTCTCTGTCGGTACCTAAATGTTGGCTGGTGTGTCTTTGTTATCGCTGTTGGGGATTTAAATTGCTCGACTCGGAATCCATATTAGGGTTAAGAAAGGGGCAAGTTGGTGTTTGACCGGTTGGTTGTCGCATTGCTAGGGTTATAGAGTTGGACCAACAACAAAGCATAGGAAAATGAATAACAAACAGCAATGGTGAGAATGTCATCAGAGGATGTAGGTTGGTAGAAAGATGTTTATTATAGGATAACCGTAAATGTCTTCTTCAAGTAATGTTCTACCAATTAAATGCGGCGAGCATCTTGCTGCAGGTCAACAAGATGGATATCCATAATCATCACAATGCATCAGACCACAGTTGTAATTCTGTTGACTCCCGGATATGCAAGAAGCTGGGGATTTGTGACAAAGACTAAGATACATCAAGACCACAGTATACATGCAAATAGTTATATGTTCATATAGAATCTATAGAGGCAGCCACTACCCCTCTTTTCCGCATAGACGATGGAAGCTTTGATGTTGAGAGCGGGCGCTAGAGGGATTCTTGGACAACACTCTAGATGCACAAAGGCATGCATGCGTGGATGTGAGGTATACTATGTGATTGTTCGGCAAATGGATTGTTACTGCTTGCTATAGTCTCGATACCACAAAAGAAAACAAAACCAAAGGAGTATTTATACTATCTACGTGTCTCCTGTCGGTTTGTTAAAAAGCTGATCGTCTTATTTCTATCCTCCTCTGCACAACAAAGAGATACATGCGAAGCGGAAGATTCGGTGCCAACGACCCTGGAGACCCGAAGATCGAGTGGGGGAGGTTGATTGTCAGTCGGCCTTAACAAACACTCATTAAAAACTACACTGTCGACACAGGACGCAGCTGAAAAGACAAATGTGATGGTTACGATCAAACGAGGCCACCGTAGTTTCATCGATGCCGACAAACAAATTTTTTTCAAGGCAAGCGATGGCGAGCTACATACATATACGTACATATATATATGGCGACGCATACGAAAATAGGATGAGTGACCATGGAGTGTCATCTGGCCTGCATACACTAGTTATATGACACTTATTCATGATGATGCTTAAAACAACGGGAATTCTGGCTCTTGACCGCCATTGCAAATTGACAAAGGAGGAAATAGTCAGAGGGATCATAGAGAGTGGGATATGCTTTCAACCACCGTCTCTTAGTGCATACATACATGGCATACTGCTTGAAAACAGAAGCAGGTGTGCCAGCTATTCGTACTACGTCTGGGAACCCATAAATAGTGGATATTGATATACTATGTACATATATCGTATACGCAGATTCGTGGAGAAACTGGGTCGCTTAGTTGATGGCGTTGTCATAAAGCACTGTCTTTCTTGTGTACACTCGTTACATATGCAAACTGAGAACATTAAGATAACAATGGACTGGCATGTTGAACATGATTTTCTACGAGGCAGGAATCCACAAGGCCATATGCCATGGAAGGTACGCATATAATGAGATGATCCTACGAAGATTGTGAAATTTGGACATTGTGGCCAGGTATTTGACAGGCAGCCAGTACATAGTATGTATGTATGCACATCAGAGTTAGGTGAGGGGAAAGGGCGCGTGAATGAGCACATAAGATGAATAGTGATGGCTCGAGAGTTGTAGAGTGACTTTGCATTCTGCTTTGTTTCTGTGACGCGGGAAAGTTAAGAAGTGGGCGCTATAGCAGTGAAACAAAGCTTATGCACAGCTGCCGAGAAATATGGCACAACATACATAGCCTGGGATAAGCTGAGGAGGGAAGATCGTCTCAGGGCACGGCACAGTGATGAGAATGGCAGAGTACCAGACTTACTGCTGACAGAGATCATGCTTAGGTACGTGGTGCATATTATAAGACAAATAAATCGGTGTCAGCGGCACTACCGGTACCGCAATCGAAGTCGACATTCATACATATAAAACCATACTTGTATGTATATGAATTGGTTGCAAATGGATCGAGTATAGACGTTAGAGGTACATACGTAAAATATGTAGGCCAAGGACTTGCCTCGGAAAGTGCTTGCGATACCGATATACGCTGACGTAGGATTCACGGATTATAAAAGATGCCTGACAGGATATGCAGTCTGTTCTTGTTGGCGTAAGCCAGCAAGAAACCCGATAGCCCACAACTAAGCCTGCTGATGGACATTATGAAGAAGTGCTTGACTTAAATAGTTGTAGTACTACCAATAACGCTGTTGGGATATAGCTAAAATTTACATAGACTGAAATAGTATTTAGCGCATGGCATAGCAAGGTGGTGGATGTATGGTGCTATCTTTGAGCCATTACACTCGTCAATTATTTGCGGCAAATTTCACGCCGGATGATGTTGATATACACATTATCCAAGTTCTACGCGCAAAGACTAGCACGACACTAACAACCGCGTTTATAGGAGCGGCACACTAGTGTCTATGCTGACTGCGATGGATCGATAAAGGCTACTATAAATGTACAATGGTATCAGATTTACTGATGGTGTTCTTTATATTCGGTAACGATGGTCTCGATCTCGAATGGGAGTATCCGAGGACAGAAAAGGTGGCGCCAGAGTCGATAATACGCGGATTGAGCGATTCGGTTGAGTCTTGGCCAGAGGCACAACCAGAGCCAGCGATGCGCCTGGACATATTATATCCGTCTTGCTGTCGGTCGACAAAGATTCATTAATCATGTAGAGCTACAGCGAATGAATGCGGGGTATGCATGAGGCAGTCAGTCTGTATATGCGTACTATCCGACAAGTGATAGGCACGGTAGGTTGTGAAGGTCATATGGCCACAAGCAGCAGCATGTCGTAGAAGCGGAGGCAGCTTGCTACAAGACAGAAGCGAGAGGACGATAATGAAACTAGAGAAGAACGCAGCACAGTCTGCAAGCAGATAGGAGAACAGGACAGACAGTCGCTACTTCGTGGTCATGTTGAAGAGATGGGATGGCATGCTAAGCCCGCGCAGCCGGTTATTGAGAAAAAGAGGAATGGAAGAAGGAAAAAGGAAAAGGAGAAAGAGAGAGAAACAGAGGGATGAGATATGGCCGGGACGGAAGTGAGTAGACTGGCTGAACTGGCTGGAGTAGACTGTGGTTGTACTGAAATAGACTGGGCTGCGGCGGGATGAATGAGTGAAATGAAGAAAGATTGGAAAAAAAGAGGAAGAGGGGAGACATTTACATGCTGGCTAGTTCAAAACAGCGAAAACAACGCCCGGATGCAAGGCTGCCTGAGGCACCAACACATGCAACCTATGCCGGAAGCATTTCTATTGGCTGGTGGTGCCCTAGTTGCTGCTACATAATGTACATATGTACGTACATACTACAGTACGATAGCACTATCTGTCTTCGATAATCCCACGAATCGACAGAAAATATAAAAACAGAAAGCAGCATCTTTGTAGCAGCTGGATTATGCTGGGAACTTGCTGCGCACACGCGGGGAGTGGATTCAGTGCGTTGCTACCACACTAAAAAAATCGAAAGGCCCTATCGACGGTTGAGGCCATGCTGCATTTGGTCTAGTGGGACCTAGAGATGGTAGCATGTTTTGTGTACATAGATAGATAATACTAATAATACTACTATTAGTCGAGAATATAGATACATGTGTATGTAAGGAAGAGAAGACTAATAAATACAACAGGCAATGTAAACAAAATGGATGATGGAAGATGGAGAGGAAAGAGTAACTTCCCTGTTTGGCACCAGGCACCAGTCGTGGGCTCGCTCTTGCGATCTTCGTGGTTGTTTTTGTTGTTATTTTCTTGTTTTGTTTTCAACTTTGAGCGTGCTCTAGCTTGATTGATTTTTGCTCTTGCTTGAGAAATTCTCTTCTATCTTTCTGTGCATAATTGTCGCTCCACAGCCAATTTCGCTGCAATCTCCTCAAACGCTCCCATAAAGACAGGGCCAACCAAGCCAGTCCGTTCAGTCTGTCCAGTTTACCAGCTACAACTTAGTCAAAGAAAGTCAGCTGGCCGGTCTGTTTGTTTTGTCTTGTTCTTCTCAAATTTCTTTCAATATTTTTTCAATTTCCATTAATGTGTTGTGTCCTGTGCATAACTTTCGAAGGACTGCGCCAGTGCCCACGTTTAAAACACAAACATCCCGGCTTGCTAGAATAAAACATGTACATGTACAAAACCCAAACCAGATCTCTACATGTAATGTATCTGTACACACATATGTAACTGTATATACCGATACACTATATACAGATATGTGTACATATACATATCTAGCTGTTCTTTTAGCGGCCTGTTCTGCGCCAGGATAGTCGTGGCTGCAGCTACTATGATCCGTGAAAACGTGAAAACAGAGACCACAGAATTTGAGTTTCTGACTTATCTGACGCTATCACATCTCCAGGAGCCCGAGTATTTCTGCTGATGACTATTCGTCCGCTCGACTACTGGGAAAGAAAACAAAAATAACAAAACAACTCGTCTCTCTTTTGTGAACGAACGCCATGGCAAATGCATACTGGTCATGGCTATTGTCTAGGCTGGCGTGTCTCCAATTTGCGGCGGGGTGTGCGCATATTGAGATGCCTTTTCTCCTGGCTGCATGCGGCACCAATTATGTTGTAGGCCATGGTAGAGGCACGTCCTAATCTGAAGCGGCACCTTTGCAGCAGCAGCTTCGCACGGTGCCTTTACAGTGCTAGCGATGCGTCTATTGGCTAGCGTAAGGTTTGGCGGCAGCCATAGCCCCGGTCGCCTGTGCGATTTCATGTCTTATTGGCACCAGTATGTGAAGACATTAGCACCTGATGCGCTAGACTACTCTGGCGATCTTGGCTATGGGTCTTGATGGCCAAGGGAAGGGGCGTTTTTTTGGGGCTTTTTTTGTGCTCTCTTTTCGGTTTTTTTTTTTTTTTTTTTTTTTTGGGTTTTTTTTTTTTTTTTTTTTAGACTTTGTTTTGCTTGGTGTACTGGTGTTGGTGGGCGGAATTCTGGCTCTGCTGGGTTCCTGGGGGTTTCCTGGAACGACGGGGGAATGAAGTGATTGATGAATTTTAAGAACTCGCTGCAGGCTGTAATGCTGCGATGGGCTGTGGCAGCAGTGCATGGTGGGCTGTTGGCGCTGGGCTTCAGTGCATTGTCCAGTGAATATACCGCTGTAACGGCCTCTGTAACTACAGCGTCTATGTGCTGTCATACTCTCGACTAGGCCAAGCCAGGCCATAACATTTCGAGTTATTCTGTGCATTCGACTGACTGTTCCAACTCGAGTGGCCCCCCCTCCCTCCCTCCATCTCTTTCCTCTCTCCTTCACCTACTC